>NIZV01000344.1:0-40537 GCA_003947045.1 Fusarium ambrosium
GCCCAGCAGTCTAGCCCGAAGCCTTCCCCTAAGGGGAGACGATGGTGATGATGATGGGAACAATGGCGGCCAAGACCCAGGAGGAGTGCGTTGCTCACGGAGACCATTGGCATTGCCCCGACGGAGTCGAAGAACCTCCATACGCCCCGGGAGAAGGGCCTGGTGCTGATGGCGATAACTCAAACGGTAACTCTGGCAGTGGCGATGGTGCCTCTGGTGAGTGTGTCGCTCACGGCGACCATTGGCATTGTCCAGAAGGAGTCGAAGAACCCCCTTACGCCCCGGGAGAGGAGCCAGGCAACGAATCCGGCTCTGGTGATGACCACGATGGTGGTGATTCTGAGGGTACTGAGTGTGTGGCTCATGGCGATCATTGGCACTGCCCTGAAGGAGTTGAAGAACCACCCTACGCTCCTGGAGAAGAGCCCGGTAATGAGGCCGGCTCGGACGATAGTTCTGGCGATGGTTCTTCTACTGAGTGCGTAGCTCACGGCGACCACTGGCACTGCCCTGAAGGAGTTGAGGAGCCCCCTTATGCCCCAGGAGAAGAACCAGGGAACGAATCAGGCTCTGGTGATGGCCACAGTGGTGCCAGTGCTGAAGGCACCGAATGCATCGCCCATGGAGACCACTGGCACTGCCCTGAGGGAGTTGAAGAACCTCCTTATGCTCCGGGAGAAGAACCGGGTTCTGAATCCAGCTCTGGCGGCAATTCTTCTACTGAGTGTGTGGCTCATGGTGATCACTGGCATTGTCCTGAAGGAGTCGAGGAGCCCTCTTACGCCCCAGGGGAAGAACCTGGTTCTGAGGCCGACTCTGGTGATGGTTCTTCCACTGAGTGTGTGGCTCACGGTGACCACTGGCACTGCCCAGAGGGAGTTGAGGAGCCTTCTTACGCGCCTGGAGAAGAGCAATCTGGCTCTGGTGATGAGGCTGAGTCCACCGAGTGCACCGCGCATGGCGATCATTGGCACTGCCCCGAAGGGGTGGAGGAGCCCTCGTACCCCCCTGGAAGTGCGTCTCAGGCTGCCGTCTCAAGCCCAACTACGCTGGTCACCGTACCTGAACCCACCGCGACTGAAGGGTCGCCTGCTGTCGTGACGGGTGGAGCTGGTCGATTCATGTCTTCAGGTCTTTCGGCGTGGGCTGCCATCATCGTTGCTGCGAACCTGCTGTAAAGCGATGGACTGAGTGGAGGCTTATGTGCTAGTAGCAGCACACATGTTTGAATTCAAGGTTTACAAAGAAGGATTTATTCAACAACGGTTGAGGGATTCGCAGGATATAACTTACAATTCTTGACATTCCTTGGTAATTTAATATAATCCCGCCGCTCATAAGAGTGTCTGTTGTAAACCTGGCACCATCGTAAACCAGCTATAGCATGGTTATACGATCCTCTCGCTCAGTTATCCCATCAAAGGCCCGGACTTTAACTATAACAAAGAAGAAATTTTTGGTGTCGACTCTATCATCTTGCTGGTTCTCGTTGAATTGCGACGTATGGTGTAAGTAGGTAGGCAGAAGGAGCGTGCAGAATACCGTGACAGTTCAAGCCGCCGTCCATCTCGCTTAATAGAAAATGGCATGTCATGGTTTGTCTTGGCTCCCCAAGATTTATGAACGTTCGTTGGTCAAAGGTGTGTTGGCTGATTACTGGGGAGCCATCAGGCGGCACAATTGACGCAAATTCTCTCAAGCAAGGAGAGCGAAGGTGCCTTAATACCTACCTTGTTTATTAGATGGCTCTTCGGACTCTTTTGTCTCCTTGTTCGGACACTTTCGGACACAAATGGAATGGAACGTCTTGGCTTGCTTGCTTGAACCTGAGCGGCTTCTAGACCACATGATGCTTCTTGAATCGTCGGGTGAGCAAGTTCTTAGTGGTTCAACTCTACCGATCCCTTGGCGAAGCAGACGACCCTCTCCCAGCCCGCCGGTATGGGCCCATGATGGAGAGATGACTGACTGACTGACTGACTGGTTCTAACAAGCGCAGCCTGTAGGTATATAATAAGACAAACCTCGTCCAACTTGACCTGTTTGGCCGAGTCCATCTTTCGAGTCATCAAGCTTCTTCACCTTCAAGTAAAAGATATGGTGAAATCCAACGATGTCCCAGCTATCTCAGCAGCCCTGCATGTCTCCCGAGACCAGCAAAGAGATACCAAAGTTCTCCCCGGTGTCCACAGGGCTGAGCAAGCGGCCCAACACCTCACCCCCACCTACCGTGTCACCATCTTCACGTCCATCTTCCTGCTCGGCTTTTCCTATGGCTTCGCCTCCCTGGTCAACGCAGTGTACCAGAGCTATGCAACTGCAAGCTTCGGGCAGCACTCGCTTCTAGCCACCGCCTCCACGTTGCGCCTCGTGTTTGCTGTAGCTGCCCAGCCTACAGCAGCGAGGCTGGCAGATGTCTTTGGCAGATTCGAGATCATGTTTGTCTCGGCTGTCCTTTTTATCCTCGGCTTGATCGTCCAGGCAACCTCAAAGAACGTGGCAGGCTTTGTCGCGGGAGGCGTTCTGAACCAGATGGGCCTCTCGACGACCCAGGTTCTTGTCCAGATTACCGTGGCCGATTTCACCTCGACCCGCAGCCGGCTCTTTTTCTACTGCGTCCCAAACCTTCACTTCATCGCCACCACCTGGCTCTCTGGTAACATGACATCCTCCTTTCTCAAACATTCTAGCTGGAGATGGGGCATTGCCATGTGGTGCTTTGTGTACGCTGCCTGTAGCCTGTTATTCATCCTATCTCTGTGGCTCGCCCAACGTCACGCCTGCGCATCATCTGGAACTGCGACACTCGCCGACAATGGCGACGCTTTGACGCGTGAATCGCTTTGGAACTTTGACGTCCCTGGCCTGTTTTTGCTAGTCGCCTCACTGGCACTTGTACTGGCGCCCATATCGCTCGCCGGGGGGGTTCACGCAAAGTGGGAGACGGCCGAGATCATAGCACCTTTGGTGGTTGGGTTCGTCTGCTTCCTTGCGTTTGTCGCCTGGCAACGCAGAGCAACAAACCCCATGGTCCCGGCTCAGTCTTTGAAGCATCCTTCAGTCTGGGGTGCCATTGGGATTGCTCTGTTCTTCAACTTTGCCGCCTCGCTGCAGCGAGGTTTCCTCTACACTGTTCTGGTCGTTGCTTTTGACTTTTCCATTGCAGCTGCAACTCGCATCAACTCGGTCTATTCCTTTATGGCCTTTGCCACTGGTCCTTTGACGGGACTCGTGGTGTACCGTGTCCGTCGTCTGAAGCCCTTTATCCTAGCGGGAACAACTCTTTTCACCGTCGCATTTGGCCTTCTCATCCGTTATCGCGGCGGTGAGGGAACCCCAGAGAAGGCTGGTATCATTGCCGGCCATGCAGTCCGAGCTTGCCCATGATCAAGTTGCTGTCATGATTGCTCTGTATATGGCCGCACACAATGTTGGCAACAGCTTCGGCAGCAGCGTCTCCGGTGTTATTTGGAACCAAGTCCTCCCTAAGACCCTGGCTAGTAACCTCGCCTTTCAATCCAACGAGACCCTGGCCATGACGGTGTTTGCCAACCCATTCGCGGTTGCAGCTCAGTACCCTGCCGGCACCGAGGTCCGAACCGCTATAATGGAAAGTTACAAGCATGTGCAGAAGCTTCTTTGTATTACTGGGATATGCCTCTGCTTTCCGCTTCTTGCTTTCTCCGCGGTTATAAAGAACTCTCGTCTCACCGACGAACAAACTCTGGCTATGAATCCACGTGGACCACAAGCGCAGCAGCAGGAGGACTTGGACACCCTAGATAATAAGGAAAGGCGAGGAGGAGAGTAACTTGGGTGTCAGATTGAATGAATACTTGGCCGGAGCCTTGGATTGTTCGCGACTAATTCGTATAAGCATGCAAATGTCTTCTTTATCATATTGTCGTGGTTGCGATTGTTATGGCCGTTTTCTTCAGTATCATTTCCAAGAAAAGCCATCGGATATAGTCACGAAGAATATTACTTAACACAAAACGTTATTAATGCTCCCTGCGGTTAAACATGGTGCTAACTGCATACTAAGCTGCGGCGATGCGTGGTTTGGCAAACACGGCCATAGTAGATATTGGCAAAGAAGCTGGTGTCAACATTATATGCTGTTAGGTGAAGAGCGTTTATTACAACGACTTTAACATAGGAAGGCGCCTGCTGTAGTCACGGGTGGGGCCAGCCGATTCGTGTCTCCAGCCCTTTCGGCATGGGTTGCTGTTATGGTTGCCGCGAACCTGCTCTAAACGGTGAGCTAAGAGATGACTTCAATCGTCCATGTTGAAGAGTTACAATGTAGATGATAAGGATGATGGGTCTAACAATTATTGCGGAATTCGCGGGATATAACTTACAAATCTTCACATTCCTTGGTGATTTAATACAATCCAGCCGCTTATAACAGTGTTAATTCTTCAATTAGTGTCCCGTTCCCTAATCATCAAGCTGCATGACCTGGACGATCAATACGGATCAGGTGATTTACCACGATCTCATGATAGGTACCCTAGGTATCAAAAATGAAACAGAAGAAGCTCTAGCCAGGGATTCGTCTATTAGGAGAATAATTAACCTTAATTCACAGTCAATCTCTTTCTGTCCTCTCCTTGCTTTATAATCTAGGGTAGCCATGTCTTCCTCCTGCTGCGGTGGTCCATGCGGAACCAAGATCAGGGCTTAGGTTAACGATGAGACGAGACAGTAGGAACTGGTAAGCAGAGGCGGTCAGTGAGCAAAGAAGCTTCCATACATGCTGTATCGCCCCGCGGACCTCGGCGACATACGGTACGAACAAGTTGGCAATCATGGGTAGGGTCGCATTACGTGGGAAGAAGATAATGACACGATAGGCGAGTGTGAGATCTGGGTGTTTTTCTCAGCTCCGTAGAGGCTAGGATTAGAATCTGAACCTGCACGATATCTCTTTGCTTTGTGAGAGCCTGGAGCAATCGAATCATGATAAGCAGACACGATGAATCTCAGGAATCTACCACATCGAGCAACGCAATCTATCACGCCAGGGTCAAGGATACCCCAGGACTCCACAGGCTTGACGATAGGGGTAAGTCCGAGCCTAGCCCCATTAGGCATGGACGGTGCTCCTGAGTCGTGAGAGATCAGTCCGAAAGTCCGAAGGTCCGTAATCGCGGAGATGTGAAAGTCCGACACATCTTGCAGAGGAACTTGTCAGTAAGTGGAGAAGACTTCACAGTACAGCGGTGATGGTTAGGAATCGGTATCAGGAAGCATCGGAATAAGTTTCCGTAGAACAAGTACTTATTCTCACATCACGCCACAACAAAGGAACTCAAATCAACAACAATCCAATCGATCATCGTCCCAATTGTCCATCTACAATGGCTCGCATCCCGCATCCTTTGTCTCAATTGAGTCTCGAGGAGACGGCCTTGGCACGAGATGTGATTCGTCAATCTCACCCTGACACACTCCTCAACTTCCGCGTCATCTTCCTTCTTGAGCCTCCCAAGGCTGAGGTTGAGGCATACTTGGAGCTTGAGCATTCTGGACAGCTCAATGCATCTTCGCAGCGCCCGGCACGATTGGCCCAAGCTTGGTATGATGTTATTGGAAGTTCGCGTGTGCCTCAATACCATGAGACGGTTGTCGATCTCAGAACAGCCAACATAACTGAGAAGAAGGTCGTTGACGCCACGAGCCAGGCTAGTCTCTCAACGTGAGTTCGGCAATTTCCCAGATTTGACTATTTTCTTGCTAAATATCCTTTTTAGGTGGGAATTTGACCAATTGGTCAAATGCGTCACAGAAAACGCAGAAGTCCAAGCAAAGATCGCCGACCTGAAGCTTCCAACTGGATTCGAAGTTGTCATCGAGCCTTGGCCTTTCGGTGCCCCCGACCCTAGAGATGGCGACGACCGACTATTCCAAGCGCTGATGTTTGCGCAAAGAAGTGGAAACCCCGACTCCAACTTTTACGCCTACCCATTGCCAATCATCCCCGTTGTCAACATTCACAACCTCGAGGTTATTCGCATAAAGACACCTGCTACAGGTGGTCAGGGTGATTCTTTGACTGAGAGGACGAACTATGAGGGTATTATCGATCATTGTAATGATGCCGAATACGTGCCGGAACTTCTCCCCGGCGGCACGAGACAGGATTTGAAGCCTCTCACCGTGGTTCAGCCTTATGGACCTAGCTTCAAGATTGATGATGGCAATCTCATCCGATGGCAGAAGTGGCAGTTTCGCGTTTCGTTTAACCCTCGTGAGGGTGCTGTTCTTCATGATCTGCGATATGACGGCCGAAGCGTTTTGTACCGTCTCAGCATCAGCGACATGGTGAGTTTACAAAGACGAGAATATGGATGGTCTTGGATATGTCAAGCTAACTCAATTAATAGACCGTCCCCTATGCCGATCCGAGAAACCCTTACCATCGAAAGCAGGCCTTTGACTTTGGTGACGGAGGTCTCGGCAATGCTGTGAACAACTTGACCCTAGGCTGCGATTGCTTGGGTGTTATCAAGGTAAGTAGATTTCCCTGAATAGTATTGAACCAAGACTTACGTGTGCTAGTACTTCGATGGTGTCCTTGTTGATCACGAGGGCAAGCCCCAGATCACCAAGAATGTCATCTGTCTCCACGAGCAAGATAACGGCATCAACTGGAAGCACACCAACTGGCGAACCGGTCGAGCTGTTGTTACTCGCCGCCGAGAACTGGTTATCCAATTCATCATCACCCTCGCCAACTACGAATACATCTTTAACTTCAAGCTCGACCAAGCTGCCGGAATCATGGTGGAGGCCCGCGCAACTGGCATTGTTTCCGTCGTCAATATTGACGCTGGCAAAACTGCGCCTTGGGGCAATGTTGTTAATCCAGGAGCGTTGGCGCAGAACCATCAACATGTGTTTTGTGTGAGAATCGACCCTTCTATTGACGGTAGCCGCAATACCGTCGTTCAGGAAGAGAGTTTACCCGTGGCGATGAACCCTTACTCCAATCCCCAAGGCAACCTCTACGAAGTCCGCCAGACACCAATCGCCAAGTCAGGAGGATACGATGTTGAGCCCTTGAACAACCGAGTCTTTAAGGTTCAGAACACAAACAAGCTCAACCCAGTCTCGGGTAAACCCATTGCCTACAAGGTCATCACACCAGCTACACAAAAGCTTCTCGCGGACCCTCGAAGCACTCAAGCTCGACGAGCTTTGTTCGCTAAGCATCATCTTTGGGTTACTAAGCATAAGGACGATGAGTTGTATGCTGGTGGTCGGTATACTCTTCTGAGTAAGGATGAGATTGGTGGTGTTGCAGATGCTGCTGCTAGAGATGATGATGTGTTGAATGAGGATGTCGTGTTGTGGAGTTGCTTTGGCTTGACGCATAACCCCCGTGTCGAAGATTGGCCTGTCATGTGAGTCACTAATGCCCGAATACCCTCGTTGAGAATCTGTCACTAACAATGTCATTCTAGGCCTGTTGAGATCCTGCAAGTCTCGCTCACCCCTGCGGACTTCTTCACTGGAAACCCAGCGCTCGATGTACCTTCGAACAAGGATTTGGGTTCTAGGTATGCAGATGCTTGCTGCAAGGAGAACAAGCTGTAAAAGGCTTTGTACTTGGTTTGAGCGTGATTAGAGCGTTGTGGTTCAAGTCTTGTGTACGAAAAGAGCGTCTACAGTTGACGGCTATAGTCATTGTAAAGAACATCTCGCTAGTTGGAGTAGAAGCGAGGGAGTATCCCAAAGTTTTCCTAGTCAATTTTAAATACAGAACGAGTCAAACAGATCTAATACTAAACTTCCAAAACGCGAACCTGATCAAAGGTCCCGACATGGATACGGCTCTTTATCTTTGGAGGCCCTTGCTGGCCTTGTCATTTCCCCAGCATCCTGCTTTTTCTTCCCATCACTGGATTGCTTTGCATTTATAGAAATATTCGCATAGACTCATTATAGCCACGGGGAGCCAGGATAGTCTATATTGCCAAGATCATCCTGCCATTGTGATGATCCCACCTCTCATCATGGAGAGTCGCTAACAGGTCTTTCCTCACCCTTGACCCCAACATGCCATTTCAACTTGTCGCTATTGTTAAAAGAACTACCAAGAACGCTTGGTTGATTCCCAATTTACTCAGCGAAAATGACTTGGACATAATGTCCCTCACGCAACCTTCCAGCAGCCTTCATCATGAGGAGGCCAGTCCATACATGACCGGATATCAGGGACAGCAAACAGGCGATTATAGATCATGAGTCCACGGCCTACTGACGAGTTCTATTCTACCCAACTGACATCCTATTCATCAATCTCGTCGGGATAAAAGATCAATCGGTTAAGAGGGTGACCATGAGAATTTCGCCACATGATGACCCAGGAAAAACTCATTTCAGTGGAGTTGACCGGTATCCCACATCCCACTACATTCGTCATTTGGGGAGGAACCTTGAAAAGATAGTAGATACGATGTCATTATTGAGATGTTATCTTTGCGGCATTTTATGAAGCTCAAACATGAGTGCAACGCAATATATCCACGTACTACGTAGCAGTCATGATAAGTCTTGCATTCAGTGTCACGAAAATTTTCAACGACTCAGCTGCCTACGCTTGGGCGACGTTACAGAACTCTAGACCACTCAATGCCGACCAATTTAAACCACTTATGGTAAGACCATGATTCAAATCTGGGGTCCAAAACTCTCACTAGGGACCCCTGCAAAGTCCGAAAGTCCGTTGATAGCGAATTACTCAAGCCCGAAGGTCCATACGCACCCAAAAGCTCGGAACCAAAACCTTCAATTCCGAGATCCCTGTCTCAACATTGAAAGTATTGCCCGACCGTTGTACGATACTTTACATAACATGTTACGCTTGAACCAATCATCTTGTTGCCAATTGCCGTTCCTCGTCTCCAGTCTTAGCCTTAGAGATCTGCGGGGAAAAGAGATCGAGTCATGCAGATTAAGGGGACGGACGACCGGCTTTCCCCAGATTTTGAGGATTCTCGGGGTCGTTTCCGAGTCGGCAGTCTTCTCCAGGTTCTCATGTCACTAAAAAGGGACCTTCAGGTCAACTATCCCCCCTGCAAGCTCTGCTTTAGAGGATGGCATGCAGTAGATCAGCACCAGTTTGCGCTTGGTGCGATGAGTGATTGATAAGACGCTCGGAAACATAGCACATGAATTCCTAGATAAGCGACTTTTTGTGTGCGTGTGGTAGTGTCTTATCAGCAATGCCCACCCATGCAACAAACGGCATGGACTAGCCGGCTATCTCGTGTCCCAGATAATGCCAGCCTCGATGTGGTAACACGCAATCTACCCCGCAATCTCAGGGGACGAGGGTTTCCGATTCCGACAAGTACAAAACATAGTCCTTGTCCATAGGTAGGTGAATCTTTCATCATCAGCAGGGCTTTCATGCCAAATATCGCAATCATGGAGAAAGACGGTATTACCGCGACTCGGACTCGAACAAACTCGGTGTCGAATAAACCTCAGGATGATGATGCTCTTCGCTTGGCCCAGATGGGCCATCAGCAGGAGCTTGAGAGATCATACTCCTTGTTTGCTCTCGGTGCTCTTTGCGTTTGTCTTATGGCAACCTGGGAAGCATTGTCGACTGTCATTGCTACGGCTCTGATTAGTGGAGGAGCCCCGTGTCTGTTTTACAACTTGTAAGTTCTCTTGGAAAAACTCAGAGTTGCCCCTTTAACGCGATGGAAAAGGCTTCTATCCACGTTTTCCACCATCTGCATTGCTTCCTCCTTGGGAGAAATTGCCTCGATTTATCCCACCGCTGGTGGTAAGTTTTAACTGGAACATCCACTGACCTGCGCAAAAACTCACAATCTTCCTTTTTAGGCCAGTACCACTGGGTGGCAGTCCTCTCTCCGCTATCGATCCGATCCCCCTTGGCTTATATGACGGGATGGATTTCTATTGGAGGTCAAACCGTTCTTACTTCCTCCGCCGCTTTTGCAGCTGGACTGCAGACGCAGTCTCTGATCATTGTCAATGATGAATCTTACATCCCTCAGCGTTGGCAGGGTATGCTCTTTTACTGGGCTATCCTCACGTATGCGTTGGTCATGAATATCTGGGGCCACAGGCTGCTGCCTACCACGAATACCATCTCAGGTTTGCGTGAACTCCTATCGGGAGGCATACGATGCTAACTTTACCCAGGTGTCCTTCATGTAGCAGGTTTCATCTCGATTCTTATAGTCCTAGGAGTCATGGCTCCCAAGAACTCGGCCTCATTTGTCTTTACCGAATTCACAAACTCGAGCGGTTGGTCTAGTGATGGAGTTTCTTGGCTTGTTGGACTCTTGAGTGCTGTGTACCCCTATCTTGGGTAAGTTTCGTCACGAAAGTCAAGTCAAACGTTGAACCATCTCTAACTACTCAACTTTGATCAGTTACGATGCCGCATGTCATTTGGCAGAAGAAATGCCCAACGCGAGCCGAAACGTCCCTCTCGCCATGGTCGGCAGTGTCTCGGTCAACGGCCTCATGGGTCTCATCTACGCCGTCGTCCTCCTCTTCTCGACCGGTCCTCTCGAGTCACTTCTACAAACACCCACAGGCTTCCCATTCATGCAGATCTTCCTCGACGTAACCAAGAGCCGAGCCGGAGCAACTGTCATGTCTGTCGTCATTATCTCGATCGCTATCGCTGCCTCGGTTGCAGGTGTCACATCCACTTCTCGAACGTTGTGGGCTTTTGCTCGTGATAAGTCTACTCCTTTCGACAGGCACCTTAGCAAAGTCAACAAGAGCCTCCAAATCCCCGTTCACGCTGTTGTACTGGTCACTGTCCTGCAGATGTTGCTTGGTTTCATCTACCTTGGCAACACCACAGCTTTCAACGCTATCCTATCCATGGCAATCATCGGCATGTACTCGAGCTATGCTCTTCCCATTATCCAGATGCTTTGGGCTAGAGGTCGCATCATCAGATCCGATGATTACGGACCTTTCAAACTGGGTCCTATCATCGGTCCTGTGGCAAACGTTATTAGCCTGATCTGGATTACTGTTGTCATCGTCTTCAGTGTTTTCCCTACTTCTATGCCTGTTTCTTCTCCAACCATGAATTATTCTGTCGTTGTTATGAGCGGCTGGGTTTTGTTTGGTGTTGTGTATTATCTTTTGTATGGGCGGCACAAGTTTGAGTTGGCCGCTATTACTGACGTTCTTGATGGAGTTCCGGGCTCAAGGGCTTGATTCAGAAATCTTTGTGTATCGAGAACTCTTGAAAAATGATACCGGACCAATCATTGGGTCGTTTTTAGTTCTACAGTTCGAGCGGTGTCTTTGTGTAACAAGTAAAGCCTACGGTTGAGGGCTTGTTGGATGATGCTTTGTTATCCCGTTATAACACATTTTTCTTGCTTGTTTTTCTTAGCTCCCAGATAGCACTTCATTTACCTTCTAGCGCAGTCACACCATTGACTGAAGGAAAATATCGTTTCTTCTGCCCTTAACAGAAGCTTATAGTTTTAATCCAGGAGCAAGTTTCAAACGCCCCGTGAGTATACTGAAGTAGATTGTAGAGGCTATGCCGAGTACTTGTTATTTCTTTAATGCTTCCCAGGAATTGACTTCCTAACCATTCACTTGAAGCAGACAACCCAAGACTGTTGGTAAACGCTGATGGATTAGTTGGAGTTCCTTCTTGCTTCTAGGAAATAGGGCACTAACAGATAAGAGGCTTATCACGGCCAACCGCCCAAGTATCTGCTAGTGGCGTAACGTGGTGGTCAAGCACGCAGGTTCTTGTCATTTCTCACATCTGGATCACTAAGAACTTGGCCATGCACCCATTCGAGAAGTATCATGTGGTCTCGAGGCCAACAAGGTATACCAACTCAACCCGTCTATTTGTGTCCGACAAAGTCTCCGAACAAGGATACGAAAGAGTCCGAAGAGCCACCTGATAGTTATGATTCGCCCTGGCTGAGAGAATTTGCGGCAATTGTGCCACCCATGATCTCTCCTCGGCCATTAGCCAACCCTTCCATCAAACATTTATATACCTTGAAAGGTGCTTGCGACTTCCTTGGGTCAAGTCCAGTCTTCAAACCATTCCCACATAGCGAGATAGGTTCTTGAGCCGTCAACGACTTCTCCACGCCCATTCCACTTGTTTAGGCCTTCCCTCACCATCTCAGAGGGAGCAACACAACATGGCCAACACCAAGGCTCAGTCCGAGCTTCACCAACGCTACAATGAAGGATCCCAGTCTCTTGAGGATCCCGAAGTGCAGCACATGATCAACCAGGCAGACGAGATGATGGGCAAGCCGGCACGCATGCTGATCGCACAAGCAGGGCTTGGTCCTTCTACTACCACGAGCTTCAATCTTCTTGACCTTGGGTGCGGCACAGGTCTGGTCGCGTCTTGCGTCCTCGAGGTGGTCCCGCCATCCGTCATGTCTGAGAGCAAGATACTCTGCACCGATGTCAATGCGCGGTTTGTTGATATCCTCATGCAACGCGCACAGAGAGACAAGTGGATTAACGTCGACACGGCTGTCGGCGACGCTCAAGTAAGTTCTTCGATGACGGGATACCAGTATTCATCGTCTAAACAAACTAGAATTCGGGTCTTCCTGAGCATTCATTCAGCCATGTTACCATCAATTTCGCCATGCACATCATTCCCGACCCGGCAGCTGTCTTGCGCGGTAAGTCCTTTCATCTTCTCCTTCTTATTCGCCCCAGCGTCTGACCATTCTGATATAAGATGCGCTTCGTATCCTTAAACCCGGCGGTGTCTTGGCATTCAGTGTACCACATATCGACAACGGCCATGACGGCGGATGGATACCGGATCTTCGGTCAGCTCTCGAAGCTCTCCCCTTCCAGACACCGTTCCCAGACCCAATGCCGGTGGCCCTTCACGGAAAGCCACAATGGGTACAGCCAGAAGGTATCAAAGCAGAGCTGGCCAACCATGGTTTGATTGATGTCAAGGTGGAAACCATTGAGATGATCCACTCGGTTGCTAACGCCGAGAGCTTTTTGGCTTCCTTTGCAATGATGATCAAGTGGGTTATCGAAACGTATTGGACTGTGGAGCAGAAGCAGCAGTATGGAGATGGGTTTAATAAGTTGCTTGTCGAGCATCTCCAGTCGAAACATGGTGGCAAGAGTTGGGATCTTAAATCAACAGCTATTCTAGTCACTGCGCGGACACCCGAGTAGTTTAATCATAGGATAGTGGCACGACAATAGCCAATACTGAGGGCTGTGTAAATGTCAATTAGTAACCACCTACTAGAGGCGAGATACTAATTTGAAAGTAATAATGGGCTTCAAGCCAAGAAGTAGTGCTCAACTTGGCACACTGTGTTTGTCCAGGTGAATGTAAAGGCCAAAGAACCATTCTTTCCTCTGCCTCTCGACTCCAATGGTAGAGCAACGACGATGTTGATCAGACACCAGAATCATCTTGGAATGGCCCACTGGCGTTCCAGTGATTCGAGGTATTAGAATACCACTTATCCCAGTTCTCACAAACCCTCCTTGTTTCTTCCAGTCTCTCCTCAGTCATCATCTTCTTCAAGTCATCCTCCCGCTCCAAAATCTGCAACGCCAAACCACTCGAAGCATGCCAGGCAATATGACAGTGGAACAACCAAGAGCCAGGATTATCGGCCTTGAATGCCACAACGAGGTAACCTCCAGCCGGGATCAATGCGACATCTCGTCTTGGGGGGTTATCAAATTTGAGTGTCACCCCGTTTGTTTTATTAAGGAGTGTGGAATCGTTGCCTTGGGCGAGGAGAGCAAAGTCGTGGCCATGGAGATGTAGCTGTAAAACTGTCAGAACAGAGGTAGTAGAGGGGAAGGTGGCTCGTTTGAACTTACAGGGTGTGCAACAGGTGCAAAGTTCCTCTTCTTTCCTGCAACGCTTGCTTTGGGAGCTGTGATGACAAGGTAAACCCATCCGTCTCTGTTCTCAGCGGGCACCACCACGTAGTCTTTGGGCCATGGAGTCGTCCTGTTGAGCTCAGTAATAGTCGGGTTGGAAAAGTCTACCCACAGGGGGTTTTCCCCAAAAGACCACCAACTAAAGTTGTTTCCTCCAACAGGTCTATCGTCAACCGTGTCCAGCCCAATGTCAAAATCCTTGGACCCTAGATTTTGGTTAGCTACCGGTTTGAATGTCAACATGCCCTACTTACTGTTGTTCAACTCAACCTTCGTAATGTTCCACTTAACGATGGGCACCAGGCTAGTGTAGTTCTCATCACGGCAGTCCAACTTGTATGGGTCTCTCCAAGTAGTAGGAACACTCGTGCTGCTAGCGTTGTACCGAAGGATGCCCTGACGCTCGTCAGGCTCGTTTCCGACCTCGAAACCTTTGCATCCATCTGCTGGGACTGTGCGGATCCAATAGTTTCCTTCGGTCGATGCCGGGTATTTGGTGGTGTTAAATGGGTCAGCATGGAGAACGATGTGGTATCGTTGACCTAGGTCCCAGATGTCAGTTATACGCACTTCCACGTTACAGAGGTCAACTCACCAATGCCGATGAGAACATGGGTTACGTTATAGGGTTCGATAGGGACAAAGTCGGAACTCATAACCTCAAACTGGTGGTTGTCAATGCTAAAGACGAAGGTTGTGTCGACGGATGTGTTGATGACACGCAGGATATACTTCTTGCCCTATGAGTGCATGGTCAGTACCTCCATATTCTATACACATATGCTACGGTTGTACAAACCCTGGACACAGTCATGTTGAACCGCTCGCGTGGGAAACTACCGGCAAAGTTTCCTATGATCGGTGAGCGACGGATGTACAGTTGAAAAGCAGAAACGTACCAACTCCATTGATCAGGATACTGTTCATTCTAGGGAAGGTAGGGATGCGCGTCAATTCTCGCTCCCAGTCCTGGAACGCACTTCGATGGTTCCAGTCTGTGATAAGAATGGGGTCTTTTGCCTCGTCGTAGTTGGCTGAGGATGGCCCGTGGATGGTTATAGGTCCCGCCAGACCATCAGCGTACTGCAGAGAGTAGTGACTGTGGTACCAGGAGGTTCCGTACTGGAGAGCGCGAAACTCATAGGTGAATGAGTCGCCTGGGGCGATTGGGCACTGCGTAACGCCATTCACACCATCCATCTCCATTGTCTCTTTCTGCCAGAGACCGTGCCAGTGGATTGTGGTGCCATTGAACTTGAGCTTGTTCTTGACCGTGACTCTGATGAGGTCTCCCCAGCATGCTTGAATCCAGGGTCCGGGGTAGGCTTGGTTGAAGACCTTGCCTTCAGGGTTGATTACGCCGTCTCCGTTAATTTTCATGTGGTCAACCTCAAGATGGTACTATCGCCATGGTGGTCAGATAAGAAGGGATGGTCATGGTCCTGGAGTCTGCTTACTTCTCTCAAGACCCCCCGCGGGAATTTCTTCTCATAGTCTGTGTAGATGTCGTATTTTTCCCCAGTCTTGTTATTTTTGAGCCAGCATCGGCGGTCATTCTCCGTTGAGCATGGCACCCAGTCAGGTCCAAGAGCTGGATACTTGCAAGTCAAATTCTTGGCTGTATCCGGACCATGAGGTGCTGGAAAAATGGGGTATTCGGGGATAGCTTGATCAAAGGAGAAGATGGGTTGCTGGACGTCGTCATGTTGACCGAAAGGTATGGAAAAGAATGTGGCAACGCAAAGGATGAATGCTCTACAAGCCTCGTAGAGCCCCATGTTGGATGGTTTTCAGGATATTTCTCTCCAGATGGATGTTTGGACAAGTACGAAGGACTTGAACTATGGGTAGGAGAGAAGAGAGAGGGGAGAGAGGAATCATGTCTTGGAGCTGTCGTTTTCTTCTTTACATGTCCTCGCAATCGAATCTCCCCCTCACTTACCTGTCTCCGAGTTCAGCTGCGTACGGACTATGTGACAAGCCACGCCAAGGTCAAACGTGATGCACATGCCTTAAGGCTGTCTTGGAGTGTCTATCACTAGCATACAGATCGAATCCGAAGCACGGATTACAGCCATATGGTGGAGCTGGTCTGAACCTAAAGGGAGCTATTGGATGTATGCAAGCCCTCAACGATAGCGCAGTTCGAGCAGACTTTAACCCCTGCCGTCAGCCGCACCGAAACGGGCTCTAGCCCATGCCACTTTTGCTTTTCCCCTCTCCAAACATGAATGCTATTCGTTGACATGCTTCGCGTGATGGGAGCAGGGGATACGTTTTTGTCGAAATTGTTCCAGGCTAGCTAGCCGCATCGTGCCGTCCCGTGCAGGCGAGGCCATCACATCCACTTGTTTACATTGCATCAACAGTCAGTCAGCCAGCCTCAGTTCCTCGTTTT
Source organism: Fusarium ambrosium (assembly GCA_003947045.1). Classification (NCBI taxonomy): domain Eukaryota; kingdom Fungi; phylum Ascomycota; class Sordariomycetes; order Hypocreales; family Nectriaceae; genus Fusarium; species Fusarium ambrosium. Next base: position 16,343 of record NIZV01000344.1, read on the forward strand.
GCCAAAGACGGATGGAGGAAGGTGCTTTTGTTGCTGTCGGTGACCAATGCCGGACTCCTTGCTTAACTTGATACAGCTGACGCGCCGATCTGCAACGGCATTTGAGACCTTGCTGATGTTTAGGACGTGTGAATCACTCGTATCACCCTTGGCAGAGCTAAGTGGTGTCTTCAAGCTTCCACCGCGCAGTTTGACGGGATTAAGCTGATGAGCGATTTGTCTTTCCCTGGTCAGCCTAAAGAGAGTATATATAGCCTACTCGAAGGAGACTTTCTAAAAATATAAAGGTACGAGGATGCCCTGAGCCTTGGAAGCGAGGAGGCAGGCAGCGATCGCCCGTTAGACTCGACGTGGCGCAGGCACGACACTGTCCCAGAATCCTCAGTTGGCGCCGTCACATGTAGAGCGATAGAAGGTTTTATGGCAGAGACCGTTTGCGTACGAAGTATTATTAGATCAAAAAGCAATGAAAATAACTTTAAAGTGTTTACTTGGACGAAACAATCTCTTGGAGCACCCATCTCCACGCTTCTCAGACGCAAAGGGGAGGACAAAAGTTGAGACCTGAAGAGCAAAGATACCCTATAGTATCATAATATGGGAAACCGGCTGGAATGCGGAAATATGGCATGCCCCAACCTCCGCTCTAGACTGGAACTCACTGACAGAATGTGTGCCTTGCCATATCCATTCCGTCCTGCACAGAGTTTGTGCCGTTTGAGGGACGAAGAAGTGAGTTTTATAGACTGAACTCATACAAAATCATCATCACGGAGCTTCAGAGATAGTATAGACTGTTAGCTTGGCTAAGAACATGTCAATTTGCCAACAGAGTGCATCCCAAGAATCTAACAAGTAAATTTAAATCGACAATAGTTAAGAAAAGGAAAACCAGGAAACGAAAGAAAAGTCTAATTCCGCCGCGCCAAACCAGATGAGTAACCCAGATCATTAACATTAACCAAAACATTTTCCCTCCACCATCTTTGCAAATGTAACTGAAGGCGCGTCCACCAGCCTCCAAAAGATATCGGCAAGCCAGATGAGGATAGGGATGTAAAGGGCAATGGCAAACAACCATGAACATTCCTTCCAAAATCCAGGCTCCCTGCCAGTAAAGTTGTTCCACATGAAGTCTATCAGAGGCTTTCCGATAAACTGGTTTCCGAGACCATGTACCAGGTACAGGGAGAATGATATCTTTCCCATGTAGTTGATCAGCCGTGTCTCCAGGACGCCTTGGCATCCCTTGATGAAGCTGATGGCCCAGACAACAGTAGTGGATCCGATCGATACCCACACATTTACTGCGTAACCCGGGTTGTCTTTGAAGAGACTTGCCATCCACATCCATCCTGGAGTCGATTCTGCTCCCTTGTTTGGGAACGAAAGGACGTACAGTCCCAAGATCAAGATGAAGATCAGGCCAGCTTTTCGACCGGCTTTTTGGGCTTTGCTGCTGATCTTTCGATACCATGGAATCTTTCCAGGAGCCTTCTCCAGGTCGAAATCTTCAGTCCAGGTTCTTTCTGTATCGCTGCTGTTGATGTTGCTGCTGCTGCTGCTACCGCTTTCCCCGGCGGCAGGTTCAGAGAGCAACAAGAGATTGCTTTCTGCCACGACCATTCCAGCCAGGAACAAGGCCGTGTTCCATTGTTCTTTTGCCATGAAGTAGGTACATAGGCAAGCCACAGTCACCATTCGAACCCAAGCTCTGCACCGCGAAAGGCCCAGGATAGTTACGAATAAGATCATCGATCCGCGGAATTCGATCGGGATTGTCCAAAGGTGTCCATTGAAGTGAAATCCGCCGCTTGTAGTTACCAATGTGAATGGATTCACGATCCGATCGATATCATGTAGCAGGTGCTTCGTGTCGGACTTCAATGTTGACCCCTTGTGCCTCTTTGGGGAGATATTCGTGATGTGGGCCAGGTAATGAAGAAATAGCGATGTGAAGCTGGGAATGGCTAGTCGCATTCCACGACGGAAGACTGATGATGATAATCTCTTCAATAGTGTGCCGTGGTCTTTCTTGTGTATGAATTTCAAAGGCGAGAATGACAGGGCATATCCGGATATGACGAAAAAGATGGCTACCATCGCACGGCCGTGGACAATGAGTCGTATGAAGGGCAGTTGCATAACCAGATGCTTGTTCTCTCCAGGAGCACCATATCCCCATAGGAGACCAGGGTGCCCATACATTGTGTGGTGGAAGAGAAACACGAAGAAGGAGGCCACACCGCGAAGACCATCTAGCCAATCGGTACTAATCCGTCTGCTTCCAGTTTGACGTGTACCAGATTGGCCCGGCCCATCTTCTTCCGAGTCATCGCGTTGTAGAAAGCTGGGTACCAAGATTTTCTGAACCTTGTTGGCAGCTACTCTCCAAAGGCTGGGAGGAGGTGGTGGTGGCAGAACGAGGGAATCGAGGCTCGATCGAGAAGAAACGCTGCCGATTGCATTGGTCGCACTGTCAATCTCGATCTCTTCTTGCCGTGGAAGGGCCGTATATTCTGACTGGCTCATGATGTCAGACGTTAAAAAAGACTGACAAGAAAACCAAGGAAAAACCAAGAGTCGCCGAGAATGCGGGTAAGGGGGAAAAGAGAGGTTGCAGGTTTCGGCTGCTGCACCCCAAAATACATATATAGTCTACACTTGCTTCCCTCTGATAATCCTGTGGTATGGGCTACATCGGTTATTTGAAAGCCAATGTTGTGTTAAAACCAAGGTTTTTGCCTTTGTGGCTGAATAGCTCACCGAGAGGCAAAAGCGACATTGTACACAGATGCCCTATGAGCAGCGTGATAGCGAAGTTTGCTCCGCATTAAAGTCACATTCCAGCTTGCCCCTTTGCAATCCACAGGGCAGCCATTTCTGTGAAATTGGTGTAGTATTAAACCTAATGCCACACAAACATCTTGATATCTCCTCTCCTTCCATGATTAAGCCACTTAACCAAGCCGTGTACATGCTGTGCGATATTCTACCTATATTCTGGGTTCTATCGTTTAGTGTTGACCCAAGCGGAGCTGAACACTTCTCTGGTGAGCAGTCTCGGTAGTAGCAAACTTCCAAGCGGGCACACCACGCTCAAAGAGCTCATCCAACTCTTCGTATGTTCGTCCCTTGGTCTCTGGGAATAGGAGGATCGTGGGGATGAGGTAGACAACCGTGATGCCTCCGAAGAAGAGACCGATCTTCTGACCCCAACCGGCGTTTTGGTTTGACAACATGAGAGGCACCGTATAGTTCTAAAAGGATTAGCAAGACTTCAAAGATAGCACAAGAACCATGAATGCTTACAAACAAGACACCACTAGCAGATTGGATAATAGAAGCGAAAGCAGTTGACTTGGCGCGGAAGAGGGGACTCGAGACTTCAACCAGACTGATCCAGCCTATCATGAATAGATTAGCAGATGTTTCTGAAAACCATGCGTAGACCAAGACATACCAATCGGAGCAAGTGAAATGGCATAGATGAAAGCCCAGATGGCGCAGAGAGTAACCAAAGCAGCACCCGTGGCCGTGTTGGCCTCGAGGAAACCAAGACCACCAACGATGAAGCAGAGAACACCCATCGCGATTCCACCATAGATGACCAGTGTACGACGACCAGCCGTATCAACCAGATAGAAGGATGCGATGATGCCAGCCACCAGAACGAGTTGAATAATCAAGTTACCAAGGAAGGGATCATCGAGCTTTGCAAGGGCGAAAAAGTATGTCGCGTAATTGAAGAAGAGAGGCGCGCCAACAAAGTTCTGGAAAGTAAACGGCAATGTCGCAATGATAGCTCTCTTGATGTTCAACCAAGTAAAGAAGGCTCGCCATTGGTTATCGGCGTGCGCTTTTTGGAGCTCGACGGATTTGTCGGTTTCGTACTTGATGACGGCGTATTCGTGGTCAAAATCGTAGCCTTCGACGTTGCCGATGAGTCTTCGTAGAGACTTTTTCGCATCTTCGGGTCTATCGTGCATAGCGTACCAGACTGATAGAAAGGTCAGCTATCGCAGATCACGCGAGGGTAAATCGGCGGGTTATATACGCACCTGGCGACTCGGGGAGATAGAGCATGGGGATGAGCCAGAGGCCACAGAAGACAAACTCGGAGTAGAAGATATTGCGGAACTTGAGGGGAGTTGTGTCCTTAAGGATCTTGAGACCGATGGCTAGGAAGAGTTGGCCGATAGCAAAGAAGAGCGAGAAGCCACCGAGGAGGGCACCACGGAACTGAGGCAGAGCAGTCTCTGAAAGGTAAATCATGATGGAGGAGCTAAGAAGACCCGAAGCAAACCCTCCAACCAATCTAGAGCACAGAATGAGTTCCCAGCTCTTTGCGACAAGGGCGAGGACGATAGACTGAAGAATCCAAACGTAAGTATCTGACTGATGACGACCAGAGAGGAGAAGGTGTGTTTCGTACAATGGCGAGGAATATGGTCAAAGCCCACATGTTGAACTTGCGACCGAACCGATCGGCCGTAATCGGAGCAATCAACTGAATAATAATCTGCGATGCAAAGTTCATGGCCTGCCAAAGCGAGACGTGCGTCGAGTTGAGGGCCGGGGCACCAGTCTCGGGATCGGTCACGGTAGCGAATTGCTCGATGAAGCCTTCGTTGGCAATGATACTTCCGATAACGGAGTGTCCGTAACCAGAGTACCTGTTGATGGAACATCATTAGCCAATTGTACTTGACAAGTGATAGAAGCAAGATTGACGTACATTGCGCCGATTGATACCATGAGGCCGGTTGCGTAAAGACGCCAGAACTTCCTGACGGCTTGGGCACGCGTCAAGCCTGCAAAGGCAGAGGTAATTGGCGTTATTTCATCGTTGGGTTTTTCATTTTGGGGGACATCGTCGATGTGGTTGAGCTCGTCGGCTTTGGCGACGCTGGACTTGTCGCAGTGATTGTCCATGCTGTTTCCAACGCGTCAAGGGGGGCAAAGATTGATAAAGCAGGTCAGGGAATTGAATCCTGTGATTGGGTATGAACTTGGATTGAACCTGGAATTAGAGTCCAAGACTCAATCTTCTTATACAGTCATGGAGGAAGCTCATCTGTTCCTGGGACCATTGTTGATGGATCGGATGGCTGTCAGTACCGAGTGTCTGGATCGAGACAGACCATTGATGTGGGGATGGGAGTTTCTCCGAGCTCTTCTGTCTTGAGGTCCGGAGAAATAGACCATCCCCAGATGGACCCAGTCATGGGGTATTCTCCGGTCAGTCTCTCTTATCTAATTGGCTAACCGGAGAAACTCACGCGAGGAACGCGTGGAGATTCACAAATTGAGCGCGGTAGTCTCCCAACTCAACCGTCCCTTTCCCCGCGTTTATCACCCTACTATGTAACACAAATCCCCGGATCACCGCTTCTCCAAGCTCTGGCCGTTCAAGCCGTCAGTTCCTGCCGAGGCCAAAAGCCACTTCCCGAGCCCAGCAATGCGGCTCTATCCATTTTATCCGGAGTGTTCAAATTAGCCGCCCATTTCTTAAAGTGGGATAGTGTCACAATGCTAACCCCAGATCAAAAGACACATGACCTGGGGAAAATAAATACGCGTAACCTGTTTTGTTTACGTACCTCGTACATCGTTGGAAGATGTCAGGGTCAGGCCATCGGGTCAGGTCAGTTGGAGGAGTTTTTGGCTAGCCGATGTAGATCCGTTGAACCGGTCACAGGAGGGCGCAATTTTTCTCTTGAATCCCGGACGTGTTGCCGTACGTACATGAAGCATGGTGCCTCGCATCAGCAGCATCGGCACTTGTATGTCACGTCACACAGCCGCTCTACCAAGCTTGCCATCGTTGGGCAGTAGAGCTTCCAGAAATCCATAGAGTCTCGGTTCTCCATCATCTTCAGCCTTTCCCTCTCGGCATCCTCCACATATGAGTGAGATTAGGTGGTGAGCCTATTAGTCGATAGTTTAGTCGAGACGTGATCACATCGGACCGTCGGAGAAATCAGTGGATCGAGGAGTCAGGCGTCAAAGCGGATAGGCCCCTGCAAGTAGACGGCATTGCTCTCTAACCCAGGTTGCACATCACCTTACAGAGTCACAAAGATAGGTCCATGATCCATAACCAAGAGAACCCATATTTTTACAGAACGATCTTCAACTTCAACTACTTATTCCAGGTGCCAACTGATTTGACGATCGCACTTTCTTGATTGTACCTATGTTACAAGCAGATTGAAGCATGTGGGCGATTGAAGAACCTTACCCTATACCAATTCACAAGAAACAAGGGATGTCTGTGCAGTGGAGGTCCTGTGAGTAAAGGCCAATTCTAACATTATGTGCAGATTTATTTTATACCCAAACTGGTAATTGTCGAATCCCGGGACTATTGCCTGTCCATGGATAATCTCGTGACCCGAATCCCAGCAGTTATTAAATTGCCTTTCATGGCGACATTTTGCATCCACTTCAATTGTGGGGGTGGTGTGGGTGAGAAAAGGATATATAAGCAATCAACTTCGGGATTTTTATCTTAGTGCCTAAAAAGTGTTTCGTGATAGCCTCATTGTTTAACGTAATAGTAATATAATTAAGAGGGCGATTTTTAACTAGTTTTACACATTTGGTATTACTCAAGAGTTATAAGATAACGAACGGATCTCTACCCTTGTTGTTTTAAACATGCATATCTCTCAAGTATTGACGTCTCCATAAGCCCAAGTTCGCGTAACATTGACCATGTCTCATCCCAGAATCAGTTCGATATCTTCAAGAGGCTGCCTTTCCCAAACATTTTTCAAGACACGTCCCAGTCCCTTGCGATATGCTATCCCATCAACCCACTCAACCCAGAGGACATTGACAAAGTCGTAGTCTTCCTCCTGGTTAGGGAAGGCATGCCCTTTCGAAATCGCCACAACCTGAAATGCTTGTTCTTTGTGTCTCTGTTTGGCGGTGAAGCTGTCATGATTCTCCACGTTCGTGGATAGGTTCTTGAGCCGGCGAAGGCCGTATGGGTGTGACTTGTTTGTGTACTGTACCTCAGTCGCTTCGTCTTCTTCGTCCTCCGCAACTATGCCCGAAGAAGTGGTACCCGCGTGCAAGACGAGATAACCGGCAAATAGCCCGCTCTGATCTTGGAGATATATATCAATAGGGTCATTTGCAAAGTTCTTCGGAGAAGTAAAAGGGTAGCTCTTTTCCCAGCCGAGAGCCCTTGCGTCTGGGTTTTCTTGTAGCGCCTCCTTGGACGGCCCCCTCCAAAACAGGCCCTTCTGTGTCCGACAGGAAAGGTACCTTCCCCACTGACAATCATTTGAGGTTTGGCTTGATTTGATTATTGGAATCGGGTACCAAAACTCAGTCTCCGGGGCATCTTCATACACATAGTAGAAGGCCGGGGTTTCTTCTCGGGGTTTCCAAGGCCGGAAGTATTTGTCATCTGTCACCATAGACCTGTCGCTTTTCAATCTCGACCAGCCAGGGGGTAGATCTCCTTCCTCCCTATTCAGGAAGCGTTGTCTGTATTTGAACCACTCATTGTGATAGGGTATGAGCTTCGGCTCAGATTCCTTCGTATCCCGAGCGTACCATTGCACCAAGGGCTCTGTCCGGCATTCGTCGGAATAAAAACACATAGTTTTGCTGTATCGGATGTAGTCGCTCGCTCCGATCCAGGACGAATAGTCTACCGCTGTGGCCCAGCCAGCCCAGGACCAGGTCGGCGGGCACTCCCCTTGCGCCTTTGAAGGGACTTTTCGGTATACCTTGTTGCGGGAACCAGGCTGAGGCCATTGGGTATAGGTATTCACCTTCCAGAGAAGCGCGGCATCGAGAAACATGATTGGGAGGCCTTGAATGAAGCCTCCTAGAAAGATATTGCTGATAGCAGTTGAGAATCCGGCAAAGGCGCTCAATGTATCCTCTGGAAAGGTGAATTGTCGCGCCCCATAGGTTTGCACAAGCCCATTCAGTCCTGTGATGTCTGGAAAGGCAGCGTTTAGCATAACTTCTCCGATCACACCCCAACCAGAACCCAGAAGCCTTGGCTCGTGATCATAGTCTAGGTCCTCAGTCCAGACTACAGTACCGCAACTCCATTGGACCGAGTCGTCGCTGAAAATGAGGCGTCTGGGAGAAAATAAAGCCTCTTGAAAGGTCCAGCCTCGCTGACACCATGGCATTAGGCCTGTCGTATACTCTAGCCGTTCCACGAAGCGATAGCCACCTGCGGATGCGGTTCGAACATGGAGGGAGCGAGGTTGCGAGATATTCTCAAGCCCCCGGAGGCCTTCCCAAGCATCTGCTGCTTGGGCAGAAATTATCGTCAGTTTAGCAGCCGCATAAATCGACGACATGTTGGTGATCTGGTGATGTTTGGATACCCCATCATCTTGGACAATGCATAGTGCATCGACCCATAAATATCTTTCCCCGAGGAACTTGACGAGCTCGATCGAATCGCAAATGGTGCGGGCAACTTGGTGGGCTAGAGGACCTGTAGAAAGGGCATTTTCCTTCTGAAGCTCGGTCAAGTTGCTACGCTGTGTCATCAACATCTTCTTGGTGCCCCATATGTAGCTCAAAGCAACATATTGGTATCTGGGCAGCACAGGAACCAAGCAGTACTTGTGGGTGTCAACGAGCCATACAGCATGGGAAGCAGGTAATCTTCCTGAGGCTAGTGTCTGCCCGCACTTGGAGTCGTGCGTTATGCAACACTTGTCCTTCCACTGACGAAGAATGGCTGAGTCAATCCAAGAAGAGTCATTGACGCGTCCGTGCCCGATGTCGTTTCCACCTGTCGAGTGTTTGACCAAGTTGAAGTGGAACTTGGATAAGAAATACTCGTCAAAGCTGATACAGAGTCCAGGATTGTCGTTGTCGGAAACCAGCTCAAAGGTCGTATAAGACCCTCTTTCTGGAAAAAAGTCACTGAGTAGTTTCGGGTGGATAGTACAGTTTGAAGCAAGACGAAGTTTCCCAAGAGCGTTTATGCCAGATGGAAGTTGAGTATAAGACGGTAACGAGCTCAGGCGCTCCATCATCTTGAGGCATACATTGCAAATAGGCTGACCTTTACCTGCAACGTGCCGGTCGTTAGCATGACATGGAAACATGTTAGATGGTCCAAGTTTGTACCTATCTGGCCAGGCTGAGGGTTGTTTTCGGGGATGTGATCCATCATTTCGTTGATGTTGCTTGATGTGGCGTGGCAACTCCCTGTGCGGAGGCGAGCTTGGCTGCGAGTGTTGTTATTATGATGAACAGGAGTGAGCTGAGGCCAAGAGATGTTAGGATTTGGCCATAGACCGATGTGGTTGTATTCCCTGTCTTCTGCAGGGAGGACAGTGTCATCAATCAGCCTGACGATCGTGACAGATCATCAGGCTGGGGCTGAGCGGGTTGCGGCCTGAGGCTGACGTGGGATGCAGGTAAGATCCAAGAACTGGTCGAGTTCTTAGGCCGCCTCACTTTACCACTATGAGCCTCGCCGGAATCCAGTTGACAGATTTTAGTCATTGATCCTTCAGTGGTAGTGGCAGCGACGGATCCTACAAGGCTTTTTCGAGCTTTGGTCGTGCCTCCGCATAACTAGGCGATGCCTCAAGGGCTTCATCGAGTGCCCCTGCCATTTCTGAGGAGTGCTGATCTATTTCGCCAATAGTTTAAGCGGTCGTGCCTTGGGATTTATTTGCCTAGAGTAGAGTTACACATAGACATGAAGCACTGGCTGTCAGTCAGCTGGAGGTCATGTTCAATTTGGGAGGAGCTGATGGTTTGCGGCAAACGTAGGAGAGCAGGTAGATGAGCCGGGGAGCATATCAAGAGATCAGGCCAGATAGCACCTCAATGTATAACGGCAAGCTGGCAGATATTGACACATGGTTGATACATGGGCCGTTATTCTTCAAGCTTTTGCATGCTACAAGACCGTGCTGGGCTTCTACGCCCTGACATTGTGCGTGTTCGTAACATACCGATATAAGGTCCAAAATACCATGAAGCATAACAGCAGACCAAAATATAACAGCGAGCTTTAGAAGGCTGATTGATAATATCTTTAATATCCTGGGCTTTCTTCCTACAATCACAATAGATTCCTTTTTGGGTTCTACCTGTGGCTTGAATCACATCGGTATCACCGGTCTTGTTCCGCGGGTGTTTAGCTGATGGGGAACTATTGTTTCACGGTTGGCGCTATTGAACGCCGCTATGGATCCACCGGGAATTCGGCTCCGAGGTACGGATATATATTAAAGAGACAACGGCGATGCCACCAGAAGTATAACATGAAGATAAATCGACTGTCTCATTTTCGAGGCTTTGTGGCATTTCTCTCGTGCTATTCTTGATATGCCCATAAATTATTAGATGCAGAAATTATGGACCTGTTGTGTTCCTTTGATCTGCATCTGAGTCTTGATCTTATCCATCAGACCCTGGCCATAAGTGGATGCCAAAGACAAACTATTGAATGGAGACCACCAGATCTAAGCAACTAATGGCCATGCCACGTACGCAAGTGGATGTTCATTTCGGAAATGATTCTATGATCCTTGACACTGATAATGTTTAAATCGGTTTGGCCCCAATCTATGAGATGAGCCAGCACTCTCGCCATTCTCTTCATCCAACTTCTAGACTTGCCCCTAGTGTCCGCCGTTTTGCAATGATCTTCTCCAAGGTCTTCATTGCCATCACGGCTCTGGCCGTCAGTGGCTCGGTCAACGCCAGCCCTTGTCGTCCCAGCTCTGGGGCCTCGTCGTCCACTCTTTTGTCCACTTCTAGTGTATCTGTCTCGACCGAAACCACTGCATCGACTTCCGGTGAATCATCGACCACTGCTACGGAGACGGCCACGACTACCGAATCTTCGACCGTGATAGAGTCCACTTCCACAGGTGCCTCGACTACCGAACTCTCCACGACGACCGCCGAGACCTCCTCAGTTGAGACCTCCACTACTATTGAAGTCTCTTCAACCACCGCCGAGACTTCAACAACTGCTGAAGCTTCTTCGACGACTGCCGAGACCTCCACCACCATACAGACCTCCTTGACTACTGCTGAGGCGTCCACGTCCACGGCTTCGGTCTGTGTGGAGCCCACAAACTATGTCCGAAACCCATCCTTCGAAGACGGTGACGAGCCATGGCGGTACAGTTCGACAGTTGCCAGGGAACTCACCTACAACGGTGATGGCGACTATACTCTGTACGTCTTAAAACCTCTCAACCGCGATACCTGACTAACAAAAAATGTAGCTCCATCTCGCTCGTGGAAGCGAGCGACGTGCAATATGCCGAGCAGGATATCCAAGGCCTTACTCCTGGTCTTGAATACAAGTTGACCTACCAGTGGTGGACTCCATTTCTTTCTACTCCGAACGGCTGCTATTTCTACGCCCAGGCTTTTGATACAGAATACTCGGACTCCAGCCCAGTGCCAAGCCCCAGCGACTACTTTGTCGATGGCCCGTCTTTCACATTCAAGCCGGCATCCTCGACGCAGACTATTAGCCTTGGTGTTTTCTGCGGCTCGGATGCTGTCTGGTCGTTGAACATAGACTCGGTCGTGATTTTGCCCGTTCACCCTGTTTGTTCTCAGAATGATTAGGAGGGAGAGACGAAAACGACGGTGGTGGACTTTTTGCTAGACACATCAATACACAATCTAATAGCCTTTTATATACCATCGTGGCCATTTAATATGGTTTATACTGCTTCAAACGACCATAATTGTGAAGCTTTTGCTCTCGAGCCCTTTATCATTTTGGTCTTTTGAGACACCCTGAGATAAAGTTATGCTCTTCTGTCATGTGACGGGGTCTTCCTCACTTGCTCATCATGAGATGATTAGTAACAATAAAAGGACAGGAATTACCTCCGATGGGAGTATTTCCTCCTCCACACTGGCCAAGTGGATGCTGGGGTAGAAATGGGGTGGGCTTTCTACTCCAACAAGGCGACTCGGTTCCCCATTGATATTGCCGAAAATGTTCATCAAGGCCATCAAGACGGCATTTGCAAAGTCTGTTGACATATATCAACTGTAACAATTCTATTACTGGGAGACTTATCATTGTATTCTTCACTCATCTTCATTATGGCGGCTCAAAATAATGCATCGAACGGCAGCCCAAATGGCGTCAACTCCAAATCTTTCGGCTTTATCGGGCTCGGGATTATGGGATGGGGCATGGCTAAGAATTTGAGGGCCAAGATTCCGACCGAGTCGGTGCTCAACGTTTGCGAGATCAACAAAGCTCGATTGGATGAGTTTATATCCTCAACACCTGGCAAGATTCAGATCTGCGAAAGTCCTCTCGAGGTGGTTCAAAGCAGTGTGAGTGACGATGCAGAATGTGAGATGAACTAGCCTAATAAGTCTCTAGGATGTGATTATTACCATGCTGCCTCGCGGAGAGCATGTCCTTCAAGTCTTCACAAACCCAAAGAATGGCCTTCTCTCCACGGCTTCTTCCGGGGCCAAGACCTTCATCGACTGCTCTACCATTGACGTTAAAACGTCAAAGGAAGTGGCCGCCGCGGTAGAAAAGTCCGGCCATGGAGTATTTGCCGACGCTCCTGTCTCGGGAGGACAAGGCGGCGCTAACGGAGGCACCTTGACCTTCATGGTGGGTAGTACCCCAAAGGTTTTTGACACAATCAAGCCCATTCTCGAAAAGATGGGCAAGCCGGAAAACATCTTTCATTGTGGCGGCTCCGGTGCCGGACTGGCTACCAAGCTTATTAACAACTACCTCTCCGCCATCAACATGATTGGAGTTTGCGAAGGCATGAACATGGGTCGACTTTACGGCCTGGACCCTGTTCTGCTTGCGGGAGTCATCAACAGCTCTACGGGAATGTCACGGAACAGCCGGGAACAGAACCCAGTGAAGGGTGTCTCCTCTGTAGCATCCTCGGCCACTAATTTTGAGGGTGGCTTCTCTACAGAGCTCTGCCACGGCGTTCTCCAGATGTCGATGGAACTCAGTGAGCAGCTTGGTGCCAAGAGTATGTTGGCACCGGTAGTTAGGAGCATGTACGATTGTGCTGTTCAGAGTGAGAAATGTCAGGGAAAGGACTTTAGGAGTATTTACCGGTTGTTTTCGGAGGCAGAAGGACAGGAGTTGCCAGTAGAAAGTTTGAACAAGATTAATGGGAAGAAGGAGTGATAGGTAAGATAGAGATTTGATTGCTCCATTTTTCACTTCACTGTGATGAGTGTTTATTACTGTATTAGCAGCAGCAAGAAGGGGCCGTGATATTGATAACGAGGCATGGAATATCGTCCTATATTGAGGTGCAACCGTGGAAACATGCCGACTAGAATTGGGGTTTGGCGACTTGATCTTTACGGCTACTTGTAGTCTACTCTCTAATCCATTCTGTGCACCCTCTACTTCGAGCGCATCAGAGAGCGCCAGGAAAGAATCGACCTTCACTCTTCGCTTGTTTTTCCCATGCTCCATCGTGCGCAAAAATAACCTCAACTTCCTTCATATCTCCAGGATCTCGAATCATCTCTCTGATGACACCAAGAGTCTTCTCGGCTTGAGCCTTATCCTGATGGATACAGCAGACTACCCCCGGGTATGCTGCGTCGTTCCAAGTCGCCACGTCCTTTTCTCCAGTTAGGAGTCGTCGATCATGGCATGAATCTCCGGCTAGGTACACATGTTTACCGCTCTCTAGTCGGCATAAGAGGTTGATGTGGCCGTCGATGTGCCCTGGCGCCGAGACGACATGGACACTTCCGTCGCCAAAGATGTCCATAGCGGCTTCGAGATGACCCTTGCGGTGCCAAGGCTGAGAGAAGTAGTTGGTCAACCGCTCGGTTTTGGTTGTCAGGGTTGTCTGTTCCTCTAGAGGCAGAGGAGTTGCTGGTAGACCCGTTGAAGGTAGCTCTATCGTTCTCTTCATGTCCAACATGCCCTCCTCAAAGTGATTATGACTTCCCGCAGTGGTCTCTCGCTTGCCACTGATGAGCTTTGCCGCACCTGGCCCAATAACATATGTTGAGTTGGGGTAATCAGAAGGTGTTCCGACATGGTCCCAGTGAAGATGACTGAACATGACAATGTCAATATCGTCAGGCCCTAGACCACCATCCGAGAGTGACTTGAGGGTGTCTGGGTCTCCGGAAAGTGGTTGTCGGGTCTGGGCATGCTTGAATATGGGCGCAGCATAGTCATCGAGCTTCCGCCGGATGCCGAGATCAAATACGATCCTGGTGATTTTTCCGGATTGTTGGTCCGTATGCTGGATCAAGAATGAAAGGGACGGGACTGTTGTCCGTGCCGAGGTATCTTCTAGAGGCGTGACAAAGAAACGTTCTGGCAAGGTCAAGTATCCTGCCTGGAGGGCGTGAACCGAGACGAACGACATGATTATCTGCGACAAGATGTAGAAGCAGAGTCAAAGGAACAATGAAATGATAGTGACTATGTCGATATACTATCTGTTTCTAAATAACAAGCTCGGCGGCCTTTGTAAACGCCGAGCTCCAGAAGAAGCCGAATGCGTGCTGCTATGACGGACCTCATATTTACCCCAAATGATGGCCCGCTGGAGGATGTTATCCCCCCCTGTCGCATGCGACAGCACCACCAAAAATCCTCACACATTTTTACCCCGAGCTGCTGGAGGAGAAAGACCCACGTTCATTGACGACATTTTAAGCAACATAAAAATACGACTCCATGTCCGTGCATTTATCCATCAGTTTTGTGAAGAACACGCTTCAAACACCCTTTGGGAAATTAAAACATTATTACCAAAATGTCCACCGAAAAGAAGTTTAACAACCTCCACACCGAGATATTCGATCTCGGTCTCCAAAACCGCCGTGAGGTCGTTGGAGACGCCTACGTCAACGCCGCCCTCGAGAATGGCAAGAGCGAGTTTGCTTACCCCGGCCAGCAGCTCGTGACAGAGTGAGTATAGTCTTCTCCGCGTCCGGTGGCTTCGTCTAACTCGTCAAGGTGGTGTTGGGGAAATGTTTGGTCTCGACCGGGTCTTGAGCGGAAGCAACGCAGTTTGTTGAGCACGTAATTTTGTCTCCTCACTGAGTGATTGATCTAATCTGGTGGCCTTTAGACATTGGCATGTTGATTGCCCTTAAGAGTTGGCCGGAGCTGGGTGTCCATGTTCGTGGCGCTCTGAACAACGGTCTTACCGAGGTTGAGATCCGTGAGGCTATTCTTCATGCCACTATTTACTGTGGTGTGCCAGCTGGTGTTGAAGCGTTCAAGGTTGCTCAAAAGACGATTAATGATATGGTTGAAAAGGGAGAACATAAGAGGGAGCTGGCCCAGGTGTCGCCATTCCTCGAAAAGTCTGCGTAGAGTGCCTGGCTAGAAGGAATGGCTATTTATTGCCATAGTAGAAGAATAAACCACATGTAACACTTTATCACCATGGATGTCATGTTCAAATTCGCCACTGAAAGAAACTGACATTGCCAAGTTGTGTTTGCTTACTCCTCAGTTCGTTTGTCCATGCCCGCTTTCTCCAGCTTGCCAAGAGTTCTCCATGTATTCATTAGACGAGGGTTTGAATGTCACAACCGCGCTGACGGCTCGGGCCTCATGGGGTTATTGAAACCGGAGCTAACGTAGTCCACTTGCTTACGAATCTTTTCTTCTCCAGCTTTTAAAGCCTCCAATATCGTCCCTCATTCATCTTACTGTGGCTTAGCCCACTTCGATTAACGGTTCAAGGGCAAGAATTAAATCCAGGTCATTGCACCAGACAAAACCCAGTGACGATTGACTAGGGTCCTTTCACTGTTCCCGCCTGTTCATCCCCAACAACACACAACTACCAATCAACATGTCAAAGACCCAGACTGCGGCGGTAGTTGAGCGCTTCGGCGAACCATACATCTTGAAGCAGATCCCTCGCCCCGAAACCCCTGAAGGACTTGACCTGCTCATCAAGGTCCTTGCAGCGTCATATTGCCACACAGATGCTGTATTCGCTTCAGGGCTCTTATCGCAGGATCTACCCCGCATCGGGTGTCATGAGTTTGCTGGAGAGGTGGTGGCGGTCGGCCATGAAGTCCGGGGCATCGCGGTAGGCCAGAGGGTGGGAGTGCCAGGCCGGGCGTACCATCCCTGTGGCTCTTGCTACGAATGTACGAACCCTGGGCAGGACGAGATGGGGTACTCGCCTTACTGTCCACACGCTGGAAACCTGGGTCTGACAAGGGATGGAGGGTTCCAGGAGTACTGCCTGGTGGACAGCCGGCAGATCGCCCCCCTTCCTGAAACTCTGCACGCAACGCAAGCTGCACCGCTGATGTGTGCTGGACTTACCATCTGGAGCGCTCTTCAACATGAAAAAGTGAGGAAAGCACAGAGAGTTGCCATCATTGGTGCGGGAGGCGGGTTGGGTCACATTGGAGTGCAATTTGCGGCATACCTCGGGAAAGATGTTCTCGCCATTGACGCCGCAGATCAGGCACTTCAGCTTGTCCGACAAGTGAAGGTTGATCTTGGTGAAGCGGGAAAGAGGGTGCATATCTCAGATGCACGGAACGAAGACCCGGAGACCATGAAAGCCCTGGGCAAGTCGGTAGCCGGCGTCGCACCCACAGAGATTGGACTAGACGCCGTCATACTTCTCCCAGAATCCCAAAGGACCTTTGATATGGGCATGAAGCTCCTTCGGAATCACGGGACCATGGTAGTTGTCAGCTTCCCCAAGGACAAGTTGGCAGTTAGCGCACATGACCTTGTTTTCCGCGATATTTCCGTCGTTGGTAGCTTGGTCGGAAGAAACCATCAGTTGCGAGAGATGCTTGACTTTGTAGTGAAGCATCAGGTTCAAGTTCAGGTTAAGACATATCCTTTTGGTCGACTTAACGAGCTTGAAGAGCAATCTCACCAAGGAGAAGGAGGCAAGCTTGTCATTGATATGACACTCGAGTAAAATACTCAGCTAATAACACTCATTCAGCAAGTTCATATTCTGGTATCAAGTTGCATGTGTTTGTGGATGTACTCTGTCTACTCTCTCCCAAGAGTGTCCGCCACAATAGACAGACTCTGACCAACTACATATACAATCTCAAAGACCTGGAAACCCTTGAATGTCTCGGCCCAAAGCCGAGCAACAGATGCCGCCAATTTTCGTATTCGACTGGCGTGGTCTTGGGCACCATCCAATGAGTCAGCCAGCTCAGTCTCGTGGACAAGTGTAACGACCATGTTGAGCAGTTTCTGCTCATCCGGTCTCAAGTCATCCAAGCCTGACTTCTCAACAGCAAATGAAAGTCCACGGAGCCATCTAGTGAGTAAGAAAGCACATTCAAGGTTGGAAAGAGCGTGTTGGAAGCTCCAGTTGAGCGTCAAGGTGCGAGCAACAAAGGCGATGCCCACGCGGACTGGGATGCTGAGTGCGTGGATACACTGCAAAATGGCCCTATCTAGATGTGGTGATCTGTTGCAGACGCTGATCTTTCCATCGGTGAATCCACGCGCAATTATCACTGGATCTCGCGTAAAGAGCTGTCGAAAAGGTCCCGTATGTGCGTTCAGGCGGATATAGACCAGGCGGAGGAGAGCGGTTGAGTTGAACCCCAATGGGCCCTTTGGAGACGATGGGTCCAGAGTTGACTCGTGGGTTGCTTCCCAAGATTCCTGCCATGCCCGAAGCGCTGCCTCCATCTTTTTGATGAACTCTTCACTCAGGGAGCCACTGGAGTCTACAGATGGACCCAAGGCATTGCGAGCATAAAAGATTTGTAGGAATAGACCGTGGATAAGGGCGTAGTTGCCAAACGCAGAGATGGACCCTTCGTGATGAACTGGTGCTCCAGAGAGAAGTTGTTCTAGAGTCTCCTGAAATGGCCGAGGAGGCCAGGGAGCATTGTTATAGAAGTTGGACCACTCGACCGCTGTCTGGGCTTCCCACTCTGCAGCAGAGGCTGGAAGATTGAGACGAACTTCCTGATTCAAGATCATTGGAGGGACGTTAAAGGCGGTGCACTGAAGCCCAAACTGCACGTAGGCCACAAAGAGAGTGCGCCGTCTCTCCTCTGAGAGTATCCAGTCCTCCCATGACGTCTCCCTTGTCGAAGAATCCTCGGGGTTACTGATGCCAAACTCACGTACTAATGTTGCTACCTGGCTAGCCATGGATAGGGCGTCTCGAACAAGTGCCTTTTCGCCCCAGGATGTTATTGCCATGAGGACCAGTAATCCTTGTAGCAAGCGGAGGCCCTGATGTCCATGAGACAGTATCGGAGATGGTCGCTCATGCTGCGAGTCACCAGGGACGAGGGCGAACCCTGCATATCCAGGCGAAGTGCTGGTAAGGCGTGATATTGTCTCTTCGTGTAACTGATCCAGCCGCCAGTTTATGAGGGCCTTAGCAACACGATATAGCTCTACGCCTTTTGCATGCTCAAATCGATATAGAGCGCCCACTGCGGCCAGAGACAAGATCAGTTCCGAACCTAGCTCTGTCGCTGTGAGGGTTGCCGTGTGGAGCATGGGCATATGTGCATGAAAGCCACGGAAGTATCCCTCAAGGTATCGAGAGAGCGTGCGTCTCGAGGGCAGGGTAAAGGGATGGGGGGTGATCGTAGTCCATGAGCCTATCCGTCGTGAGAGCTCCTGATATTCATCGGGTGATATCCGCCAGGGACAGACAGTTGGTGCTTGCTCTGAAACGGAGAATGGCTGGTAGCTTGTGGTTGTCTGGGATGGAACGAGTCTGGAGGAGGCCTCATGGCTTGGAGGTTCGAGAGATGGGAGTCTTGAAACGACGGGATGAGTGTGTGTTGCGTCATGGGAGAGGCTCGGGTCGATGGGGGGATTGGTGGTTAGATCTGCGGTACACTCCCTCGACGGGCCGACAACCGGTCGGTGAGCTGCGTACTGATGTGAGATATCAACAAGTGAGAAGTCGGTGTCGAAGAAGGTGGTCGGAAGAGGCTGATCGTCGGCAGGGAAATCGCTCCATAGGAAGTCGAACTCCTGCAAGCCCTCAGCCGCGCCTACAAGGAAGTTGGGGGTAGTGGATAAACCCAAAGGCTCTAGACCAACTGCTGTATCAGTGGTCGTGGTGGTTGGTCTCTCAGAGCCTGCGTCTGGTTCACCCTCCATATCGGGACCTTGGAAGAGGATGGACCCTCCCGTGTCGACTTGCTCAAGAGTCTCGGTAGGAGTGACTTGCCCAAGCCCCTGAGGAGGAGTTGGCGCCAGATGTTCCCCACCAGAGGGCGAGTTTTGGGCAGAGTGGATCGACTCATTATGATCTGGACTCTGTTCTACGCCATCTTGCTTCCGTTGATGCGACTGTCGATGATGACGGGTGAGGAGATCTCTGTCGGCGTCTGAAGTTGGCATGAGGTCTGGGTTTAGAATCTTGGCACGTACCGTCTCGAAAAGCTCCGCCCGCACCGACAAGCAAAGGGCTTCTCTTGTGTATCTACAAACACAAGTCAGCTACCTTAACCTGAAACTGGTTGACTGGGCTCCCAACGGATTCTTTCGTGGCGCTGCAGATGCTCTAGGCGCTTGAATTGCTTCTGACAGAACTTGCAGGGGGCCACGTGCAGACGGGGACGACCCCTTCGCATTGGGGTCTACTCGGGGTGGAAATGTGAAACAAAGAGACAGCCCCCAACTCCTGGTGGAAGCTTCAATAGAGATGGATGCCAGTCACTGCAGTCAGGATTGATGGAGGAGATTTGGGGGTTGGAGATAATTTCTGTGCTGTATTTTCTACCCCAACTTTGGGGCTTATTAATCAAGCAACCTCTTGGACTAAGCTACTGGAGGCAGGGAGTTGGACTGAAATCTAATTCTGGACGAGAAAGGAAAAAAAAACGAGAGAATAACAAGGCACATGATGTAGATTTGATGTCATATGAGGCCGGTTTAAAATTAAGCTAGGATTATTGTAAAAAATAATATCATCGGTGGCCAATGGACTCAAACTCCGGGTTGGCAGCTTCTAAGACTGGGGAGCTCGGCTCGTGGAGTCGTGATTGGAGATGTATTTCTTCTCCAGACTGACCCCTCTCGCCACACGCTCACTTTTCCTTAACATGTCGCTGCTTACATGTGTGTAAACATATCCAAAAAATCTAACGTTAGCACCAACAATCAAACAAACAAGAAACCATGTCAATGAGGGCAGTTATATTCAAGGGCGTCGGAAGCGTCCAGGTCGAGGACCGCCCCATCCCCACCATCCAAGATCCCCGTGATGCAATCATCAAGGTGACGGTGGCCGCCCTGTGCGGCAGCGATCTCCACTGGTACCGCGGACACCAAAAGATCCCTGTGGGGTTTATCCCAGGTCATGAATTCACAGGGGTTATTCATGAATTGGGAAGTCAGGTTACTGGGCTCAACGTGGGCGATTCGGTAGTAGTAAGGTGTCACTCTCAACAGCTCCAAGACATCTCGCTGATCAGGTCTTGATAGGCAACGTTTACGACTCAATGCGACGAGTGCTTCTACTGTAAAAGACGCCAAACAAGCCGTTGCGCGAGAAGTTTCTTGTTCGGTATGCTCAACTACCATGGATGACTCATCCAGTTCATCAACACTCACGACCTACAGGCAACAGTGCTGGTACAACGAGCATTGATGGAGGCCAAGCTGAATATGTACGAGTCCCGTACGCCAGCTCAACTCTCGTCAAAAGGCCCAACGAGATCCCCGAGGATATGCTTGTCCTGATGGGAGACATTTTCCCTACGGGGTATTTTGCAGCCTCGCGTTTCTTAAAGAACGTACCACAGGAAGAAGCTAAATCTTCTACCACGGTCGTTGTTGGGTGTGGTCCAGTCGGTATCTGTGCTGTCGCAGCGGCGTCTAGCTGGTGTGACAACATCATCGCCATCGATATGGTGCCTGAGCGACTTGAAGAAGCGCGCCGCCTTGGAGCGACGCCGATCCTGCTGTCAGACGATCCCGTTTCAAAGGTCCTCGCAGCAACCGAGGGACGCGGTGCAGATGTCGTCTTAGAAGTCGTCGGCAATGCTGCTGCCATGAAGATATGCGTCGAGTTGGTGCGTCCCTTTGGCAGCATTTCAAGCGTCGGTGTACAAACGGAGCAGCTTACCTTTGATGGGCCGAGCCTATACGCCAAGAACGTCACTATCGCTTGGGGTCGGTGCCCTGTTCGGGGTATTTTTGAGGAGGCGCTCGCCTGTTTGAGCAAGGTTCATGATAAGTTGGCGTTTTTGTGCCAGTGTCGGATGAAGTTGGAGGAGGCACCAGAGGCGTATGAGATTTTTAACGCTCGGAAGGTTCACAAGGTGTTGTTGAGTCCGTGATAGACAGAAACATCAAGTGAATTAGACAAAGTTTGGGATGTATAACAGCTGGCCACTATGATATAGTGACCGCACTGAAATGCATCTCTGAGGCAACTCGAACCATACGTAACTCACATATTTGGAAGTTCTACCACTGAAATCTTTGAGCCTATACTTTCTCATGACTACTCAACATCTAAAAATCCCTTCTCCTTGTCCCACATGACCTGCTTACCCTCCCTCCACATCCCAACAACCAAAGGCTCACGGCCAGGCCTCTGGCCCTTAGGCAACTCATTGAGAAAAGCCCACCGACAGTACTCTTTGAGCCCCCACTTCTTCCAGTCATTAATATCTTTAGTCGTGTCGTTATTGAAGAGAGGGAGAACATCGAAAAGGACGTCGTCATGAGCCGAGCAGACAAAAATGTCATCGTGTGCGTCCAAGAGTTGGAGCTTGTCAAGGCTCTTTTGCGCATCATCGCCAAAGCTGTAGGCACTTCCTGAGGCTCGAGAAACGTCATAAAACGGTTTGGTGCGCGCCTCAGAGCCTGTGGCCTTTGGGTGATGCTGTGTGAAGATGGAACAGGGGCATGGGGATGGATAATATGAGTCCAGCGCTGGGGTGGAAATCTCTTGTGGAAGTGGTAGGTATTCGGTTGGGCGGAACATGCCAGCGTAATGACAGTAGTCGCCTCCCACGAACACGAATGTTTCTGGGGTAGTACACGCCAGTCCGCAGATGTGTCCAATGGCGTGCTGATCAAGTTGTTAGTACGGTATGAGGATATGGATATGTGGGAAACTGACACCAGGAACATCAAGGAGATAGAATGAACCATCACCAAAGTAGTCAACGGCCGGGAAGCCTGCGATAGTCAACGTAAACTCTGGTTCATGAATACGATGACCCCTACGAGAGGGAGCTGGTTAGCAGTTAGGCCATAGTCAGAGCAAGAAGTGGTCTCACTGCAAATCGCTTGCGAGCACTGGACTTCTGGGGTTTTCTGGCCAGCCAGGGACAAAGTTCTTGGTGAATCCAGGTCCAACAACAAGGTCAGTCCCAGCCGGGAACTTGGATCCGTCACCAATGTGGTCCCAGTGCCAATGGCTCCAGACAATGGCCTCTGTGGATGATCAGCATCAACACGCCACCTTCAAGACAAACATGGAATGGGAAGGGCTCATACTCAGGTCATGAAGGTTGAACCCTCGCATGGTAAGGATCTCATCTACCCCGTACTTAATCTGTACGGCCGGCACGTGGCCACCGATCATGCTCTGCGTGTGTGGAGAGCCGTTCCAAAAGTCCTTTCTAGAACCACAGTCGAAGAGAATATGCTCGCCCTCGTGCTCTATCAAGAACCACATTGTCTTGAAGTTGAGCTTCTCATGGCCTTTGATCTGCGGCTGCACAAATGCCTTGGCATCACATGCCATGCGTGTCGTGGTGTTGATGGCCCTGACGCGGACTGTTTTCGTAGAGGATGGGAGCTCCAGGTCCGGAGCTGGCTTTGATTTGATACTGTCCATGTTCATTTAGGCTTGTACTTGACAAAGACTATGCTTAGAGATGATGCTCAGAGTTGCCACACAGGCTTTTATCTACATCCCCCTCACTTGAGCAGACACTAAGGTCAATCTCCTCCACACGGCCAGCGCAGTCCTTGGCCAATCAGAATCGGCTCCGGTTCTGGAGTTCTGGGGTACAGATTCGCACGGAAAACCCCAGAGAACCCCTGGGATCTGGGGACGAGCGAGCTTGCTAGAAACATGCAGTGTATATAACGTGGAGGCATAATTTTCCTACAGGACACATTATGGAGAAAAGTCATGGCGCTCATCTAAGTCTTCATTCCTCTTTGGACTAGTAATTCCTTGCATCATACAATCTTAATGTCCTTGATTCGTTTCCTCTGCTCATACTCAGTTGTGCTCAACGGTGTCATGAGAGCTCCAGCTGTTCTTGTATAAAACACATCCTCATTCGGCCTCACGTAATACAGAATCCAGTCTCCCTCCGGCTTACCAATCATCCCAGAAAGCTCGTCAACGTTGATCACAGACCCAGGAGGCTTTAATGTTATTCCTTCGGTAAACGTGGACAACGCCGCTCCGAAAAGAACGAGAGCTTGTTGGGAATGTGATGTATTTAAAACAATGGGCTAGAACCGTCAATCGAAGTAGATTCCCTTGGTGTAGAAGCCATCTTGTTCAAGGTCTTGCTTGTGATAACCGGGGTTCGATGGAAGTGGGATTCGATAAGCTTGTGTGCTTCGAGGACTGCGCCTCTGGTCAAGGGGGCATGTCTCTAGATTGGCCAGGTTGATTATGGGTGACATATCTGCAACAAAAGTGAATATTATGGTGGAAGCTTGCAGCAACTGGAACTTAGGTCCGTGATTAATAGAGGTTTATATCTCTACGGTAGAGTTAAAATAATCTAGTGACTAATAAGCCCACGTCTAATATTAATTATTAGATAACTTAAAGTACTTAGAAATACTAAGTAATATAATAGGATTAGTATAACGCAATTATTAGTAGTTATATTAATCTTTTTTATTAATTATCCTAACTTTAATTATAATAAAGAATATATTTCTAATATATCTTAGTATTATATCTTAATATTAATATAATAGCCTTTTTTTAAGCCTTTTAATTACTTATAGCCTATAAGAATTAAAGACTTATAAATTACTTATTTATATAAGTATTTAATTATTAATTTTTATATAAAAAATAAAAAAAAATTATTATTTTTTTATTTTATTAATTATAATCTTTAAATAATATATCTTTTAATATAATATAAAAAATTATAATTAATTAAATAATAATAATTAATTTATTAACGTGGTTGATAAGCGAGTGCACCAGACAAGCGAGTGCACCAAAAAACCCTCATCTTGCACTATTT
>NIZV01000345.1:0-40534 GCA_003947045.1 Fusarium ambrosium
ATAAAGACGTCTCGTACCTCTGCAGAGTAGTCTGGTACCAACCCAAGGTCATCCTGCCCGCCTCGAGGAATAAAATGGGCAGAGATCTGAGGATCAAAGAGGGACGGCGACGTGAGAATTCGAGGCAGAGACGGAGGCGTGTGCAAGGAGGAGGAAGCGCTGGCGGTCGACGCTCGGGGACGTAAGCTCGAGGCAGATGAGACGGGGTGGAGGAAGTGGGCGGGTGCGGAGGTCGTCGGCAGGTCGGAGGAGGATGAGCCCAGCGGCCGGGGGGGCGAATTCACGGCCGGGGCGACAGCGGGAGGGTACGAGAAGGAGGACGGAGCCGTCGAAGAGAGGGCATAGGCGGGAGTGTGATCGGTGGAGGAGCCGTCGACGAGGGCGAGGTCCTGAAGGCTGGGCCGCGAGAAGGACTGGAGTCTGGCCTTTGCCAGAGCCTGGTGAGACGCTGCTGTCGATGCTTGTGTCGTCGCAGTCGTCGTCGTCGCTGGAGGTTGAGGATGAAGGGCCTGTGCCTGTGCCTGACCCGGTGGCAGGTCGAAATTGGCAGCGGGACGGGAAACCCGTCGCAAGCTATCGCTATTCATGGCTTGTGCCTGCGGTGGAGTAACATGGCGTGGAGTTGAGTGGGTCAGATGGACAAGGATACCGGGGCTGGGCCGGGCCTGGCCAGGATGGGCGCTGAAGGAGTGGATTGAGGATTGTTGTTTTCTGTTGTTGATTGAGTCGGGTGTTGATGGTGTGTTGGTGTTGCTCGGCGGACGGGGAGAAGGATCCAGCTGCCAGATATGGAGATGGATGGATGCCCTACCTTTCTATGTACCGTACAGTAGCAGCAGATCTGCGGCCGGCCTGCTTATCCTCCGAGTCACCACGTGTAATGGCTCAGATATAAGTCGCAAACTCAAGAGTCTCCAATGTGCTGTACGTAGCACCGCCGACAGAATGGAGGGCGCTCGGCCCCGTGGCATTGGCGACAGACGGGGACTCTTTCAAGCCCTTCTCCTCTTCATGTCCCCTCAAAGAAACCCAGCCACTGCTCCGTCTCGCTCGCCCGCAGGCGCCTGGCGCTTGGCGACAGTTGGGATGGTGCGCGGGCAGGGTGTGATAGAGAGCACTCGCACTCGCAGACGTGCGTGTGCTAGCTGTGCAACCCGGTGGAGGGGGGTACCCTGGCGAATCGGGTCCGTCCAACTGTCTCTGATGAGGGGGCCGCCAGTTGTACGGCCGTTTGCTGACGGGGGTGCTCGAGGTTGAGAGGCATACACTGATGGGATCGTGAGGCGCTCTGCAGGAGAGAGACGCACATACGCAAGCAAAGCCTCTGGGGTGACGTTTAACTATCAACTCAACCTCGCCATTGTCCTCTTAACACAGCCCAGATAAGGCAGCGAGCCCCTTGCTCCGCGTTCCGTCGCTTCCAGCAGTTCTCAGCCCTGGCTCGGCTCAGCCTTTAACCCTTAACTGACGCAAGCCCCCCCCTGGTTCTGTTCCAGGGCACAAACTCTCAAGTCAGACAAATACGAGGGGCCACTGACCCAGATTCAAAGTCGTCTCAAAGCCGGGGGGCCACTCTTGAACCCAAGACATTGGGTCCTGGCCTTTCTCCACAGGCCATGCCATTGCCCGCCGACCGAGCAATTGGTTTACAATTCACAGTGGCGTCACACTAAAGAGGTCCGCTACATCACCAGGGAGTCTACCGAAGGCCAAGTTCGTGATATAGACCGAGATACAGTACTGTACCTAGTGGGCTGGCACGAGGGTCAAGAAATAAACGAGACACCAGTATGAACATCTTACCTTATCCTCCTCTAAAGATGCGAAATAGACTAAAAATAAAATTAATAAAAATACTCTAAGGTGTTTATAATATTATAATATTCTTAGATATTTTATATAAAATTATTTGCTGTATTTATGATGAGTTAGTTGATACCCTCTACCGCTCTGGTGTCTCGTTTATTTCTTCACCCTCGTGGCTGGCTACATGCACTTCAAACAGACCTTGCTGGCGCCCTCCGTGGTTAACCCATGGATCGGCAGTACTCTTCGTATCCGGCTGTGAAATCGTATCGCTAATTTCCCAATGTCTTGAGTGGATTGCATGTGAGGACCAGTATGTCTAATGTTGCTTTATCAACCTGTGTAGTCGTGTGTAATTCCTCCTCTTGTTCAAATCGCAAGCCTAAACTCCATACACATCCCAAGATGCTATCAATTACCTAACCCAACCCCGAATTGCAGTAACAAACTCTTTGCTCCTCCTCTTCAAACGTTACATAACGCTGCAGCTTCCAAAATTGTATCCATAGCCCTGCTGGCACTGTTCCAGATACCCTGCCTCCTCGTCAGAGCCTACAGGAACATTGTGCTTTCGTACCAGGCCCGAGATCTTGAGGCTCTGCTCTCCCTCTGCGTGCCACCACTTGAGCCTCTGTAACGTTGTTCCTTCGTCATCATCCGTGCTCAGCTCCCACTTGCCAGATGACACAGCCACCTCACATTGGTCCTTGGGGAAGTGATACTCCGGCAGGAACACAACAGTGGGCGCCTCATCGGGCGCATCCTTTGGTGCCTTCAACTTGAGCTCATATGTGCATTGTCGCAAATTGAACCCAGATGAGAGAACATCGCCATAAACTACTGTGGGAGTAGGGCGCACAAAAGCTTCGGCGGCACGGTATCCAGGGGCATTGGTCAGCTGAGGATCCTTTGTAGAAGGCGCCGAACTGATCGACGGATTTGTGAGTGTTCGCTTGAGGTTATCAGGTGTGATAGTTCGATCATCAGCCACGTCCTTGCTGGCATTGTTGTTGGTATTGTTGCTGGCGTTTGTGGTGGCCGTCTTGACGAGGTTCAGTGATGACTGAGAAAATTCTGGCACAGGCGATTCTGGCAAAGGCTTATCATCCAGCGACAGGATCGACAAGTCCTCGCCGTTCCAGAAATCTCCTCGCTGGTGCTCGTTCCTTGCGCAGTATACCCACAGGCAATGACCCTCAAGTCCTGCACCCTCAACGGCAAAGTAGTTGGCATCAAGAGCTGCTGACTGGCTAGAGTAGTCACCAGTCTTGTATGCCTTCTTATCGTCCATGTCATACGGAATGCCAAACTCCGTCAACACACAGGGATGCTTTCCGGTGCGGTCAAGACCTTCTTTCCTGAGTGTTGCAAGCTGCTCCTTGAGACAATTACGAATTGCCGTCTCTCCAATTCTAATAGCCAGTGCTGGATGCCAGTACTTGCCTCGCAGCACACCCACCACGTCAACATTCCAAGTGCTATTCCAATGTTTCGTCATGAGGGTGATACCATCGTAGTAGTGAGGAGTGAAGGCCATTCTCGGGTCGTCATCTTCGGTGCCCTTGATCTCAGGCGGCAGCTCCAGTGTGGGGAACTGCATGAGCATGATGCAGTCCTTGTGGATGCCTCGGCATATCTTGACATATTTGCGCCAACAGTCCATGAAGTAGGTGTTGGTAAACTCGGGATAGTCAATGGCCTTGCCGGTACGTGGGTTCTTGGCAAAGTAATCTTTCCGCAGAAGCGTGTCTGTTTCCATATCCCAAACGCCATGCTGTGCCCAGATACATTCGCCGAGTTTCCAGCCTGGATCACGCTTCCACCCATATCTTGAGTCGTCATAATCGGTGGGCAGCCAGGCAATCTCGCCGTGGGGGTCAACGAGCTTAGTTCCGGTCTTGTAAGGGCCAAGTCCTCCCATGTCCCATGTGTCGACCTCGCAAGCACGGCCCATGCCAGTCAGGAGAGTCTGCCACATCGTGGGGCAGGTTCCCTTCTTCAATGGATGCTCCTTGGGGATCACGCTGAGGTCCTTGTAGCCTGTCATGCCCTTGTTTGGCTCGTTCATGCTCTCCCAGCCAATGACAACATCGTTCTCAAGATCGCCAGCCTCATGTATCCGTTGCGCCAGATGGCCGCAGGCATTCATGAAATGATTCTGGAGATAATCTTGAATATTGACACCATCGATGATACACTTCGGGGCAAAGTCCTTGCCAGCAAAGTACAGTGTGAAGATGGTGCCGGCAGCAAGTCGGTAGTAGTTTGTTGACCAAATCATCTTGGGGAACTCTTCGGGGTTGGGATAGGTGTTTTGAACAATGGCCGCCTCGGTCGCAGCAAAGCTCTGGGGGTTGAGTCCGCAAGCGTAGAGAGTCCACAAGGGAGCGCCGGAGCCGCCTGTAAATCGAGACCAGACATCTTGGTGAGGATCCATGAATATGTAAAACCCATACTCCTTGGCTATCCTCAGGATATCAATCGTGTGCTGGATGAACTCCTCATCGTAGTGTCCAGGCCCGGCTGCCTCGATCGCCTCCCACGTGAAGATGTATCGAATGGTATTGAAGCCGTAGCGCTTCAGTCGCGCAAAATGCATTCGCGCGTCCTCCTTTGGGAACGGACGCTGATGAAAGGTGACATTATCGCCGTCGAAAAAGTCGGTGCCAACGTGAGACGGTTGATCGGGTTCGCTAGGGAGCTTCGAATCGCCAGCGACGTTGATGCCGCGAAGCACGACTTGACGCCCATGGCTATCGCGGAACTGGCCATCCTCGATGAGGAGACGGAACGAAGACATGGCTTGTCCGGTATCGACCGCTTTGTCGTGAACGAGAGAGGGAGGTTGGGCGAGTCGAAGGGGGGAATTTGGGGGACAAGCCAAGCTAGCTAGAACAAAGCTCGATGACGTTCAAGGCGCTGTGAGCATTAGTCTGAAGGAATGACAGGGATACTTGGATCCTTGTTAGTCAGCCGGGATAGGCCTAATCTTATAACTGATAGTATTTCTGCAGAAAAAACTGCGATAAGAACAGTCGAATCTACGCGAGTCTCAAGAAGTGGAAGAATTAGAAGACAACTGCCACCCCGAGTTGTTTAGGTACCTTCTCTCACCAAGGTCATGAGGGCAAGATGAGCGGTCTCATCTCAACTCCCCCACCTTCCGGACCCCGGGGTTTCCCAAGAACCCGAACATCAGCCGATACGGTCCGTGGTTCCGAATTCGAATGCGAGATAGACATGCCATTCGAGAGGGTGACAGAAATGAAATTGAACTCTGATCTGTTCAATCGTCATGCGGAATTGCGTAAATATCTAAGCGGTCGTGGACAGTTTGAGTTGAAGAATCATCTTGTCAAGGACAGCGGGGAGCCGGAGCCGAGAAGACGCATAAAGAGTTCATCGCGTCTCCGAACCATGTTCCCGAGCTGCAAACTCAAGGGGAAAATAACCTCAAACCGAAAAAAATCGAGTGTCGGAGAATTAATAAGAATATTCGTCATGCGATGGGGCTTTGTTAAAATGATCTGGCGCTAACATGCAGTTCACTGTTAGTCAGCGGCATTTGGTGTGTAAGCATTCTTAACCTCGAGTTCTAAAATAGATGGATAGTCGTTCTTGTCTTGCGGAATCAGGGGCGTTGTCATTTATAGGTACGAAGGGGATAAAAAAAAAAAGGGTCGCGATTTACATGATATCCGTCGGCATGCGGAAAACAAGAAGCTTGCGAATCGCTTCGTAAGCTCATTTAAACCCCACAACCCTCGTCGCGTGCTTGCAGCCCATCGCCGGCTTCCATCTCACTGGCATCGTCGTAGCCGTGGCTGAATGAGGATTAGCGGCCCGTCGTCGCAAATCGGACATTTTTCGCTCCAAGAAATCCGAAAAACCCACGCCCGTTAACTCCGCCGACTTAGCACTCCCCTCGCTCAACCAATCCCCATTTCATTTCACTTTCACATAAACTGACCGGCCTCATAACTTGACAAGAGCCTGTTTCTTCTTCTTTGCGCTTGACCTTGATAGGATCTGCATGACGCTGGCTCATAGATCTCGCAAGATCCTCAATATCTGACCCACACCTTCTGTCTTTGTTCTGGAATACCCGAGGTGCCGGTCGTGGCTGAACTAACAGACAGTCAACCCGACCATCCCCTGCATCTCACGACGCCCGTCTTCGGCACTCTGATCCCGAGTATTGAGTTGTCAGTATCATCCTAGGGTCAAAAGATATCGATTATTTGTCTTGATCTCTCCGGGTCGCCAAGGTGAAGCAGTCCGGCGCTTCCGCCGGGCACCTCTGAGACATCCCCGGCTTCTCGGGAACATACTCGAATCACGAAATCTGGCCAAATAGCATACCAGAGAGCCGGTGTATCAGCATCAGGCATCTCTGTAGCCTTGGCTACATCTCCTGAAGCCATTATTCACCGATACATCCTTCAGGGTGTCGTGCGGGAGCCCATGACGCCTCAACCGTCTGGTCCCGAGAGCCTCTCCTCCGCAAGGGTCTCTAAGCTTGCTAGAAGACCTCACCGCAAGTCGAGAAATGGCTGCTTCAACTGTAAAAGGAGGAAAGTCAAGGTTCGTCTTCTCCGAATTGGCATCGACCCACGACTTCCGAGCCATCCAACTGCAGTCCGGTGCTGACCAAGCCAGTGCGACGAGGTGAAGCCTGCTTGCGCCAACTGCGTGCGCTTCGGTATTCCCTGCGATTTCGCTCCTTTACCGCCAACTGGTGAAGACCCGTCATCGTCAAGGTCACCCCCCGACTCAAGCGCCATCCAAGGAGAGCCCTCCACGACGCCGCGCCGTGGTCCGGGCCGGCCGCGGAAGGACTGGGCCGCCCTCACGAGACCGCTCCCACATCAACCGGAGCGGGCCGGGACTTCTCCGCCATCTGCCGCCGCGACTCCGGCGTCTTCTTCAACAGCTTCAACGTCAATAGCCTGCCCTTTGAACGTTGCCGATGCTGAATTCCTGTTCCATTTCATTACCCACACTGCTGGGACGCTGCACGATTCTGATGACCCTCTGAAGAGCATTGCGATTTTCTGGGCACGGAATGTTCCTCAGATCGGAATATCATACCATTTTGTCCTCCATCTTGCGTATTCTCTAGCCGGCTACCACCTTGCATATCTAGAACCCAAGGGGACAGAACGCCATGCTCGAAATCGCACCCTCGCGGCGCAACATGCTGAGCTGGGATTGACCGAGCTCAACAAGACCTTGTCCAACCTAAATGAGACAAACTGCGGTGCCTTATATGTTGCTTCCGTACTTGTTTGTTACTGTACCTTCGCAGCAGGACCTACTGGTCCTGAAGACCTTCTCCTCTGCAGCGTGGGAGACATCGCCTCGCAACGATGGCTACCACTAATACACGGTGTGAGATTGATTCGACAATCCATTGAGCCTGCAACATTATTCACGGGGCTTATGTCACCCCTTGGCGGTGGTGCTGATCCCGAACCGGAGGACCCGAGACCCGAGTATCTCGTCAAAGGGTTCCCTCACATCCATTGGATCGAACCTCTCGAGAAGCTACGGGCATGGATTTCATCCCACGAAACACCGGATACCGTTCTATTTCTAAGGGCCCATAAGTCCCTCTGTGACATTTACGAAGCCAACTATGGCGACGCCGACGGAGGCTACAACGGCCCAATGACAAATAAGCTTGTGTTTGGGTGGTTCTACCGTCTGCAGGATCTCTTTGTTGGATGTCTTCAGCGGAAAGCGCCGCCAGCTCTTCTTTTATTGGCGTACTACGTCCCTTTGTTTAACACGATGAAACGATGTTGGTTTATGGATGGGTGGGCTGCGCATCTTCTCGATGCAGTAGGGGGATTACTCGGTCCAGACTTGCTGGGTTGGCTAGAATGGCCTCTAGAAGTGTCCAAGCAAAGGGCATGAAGTCGTGTAATGATTGGAGTTCTAAACCAGTATATAAACCAGTTAAACGCATACAGACTAAAATACCAGGATTCCACTTCTGCTTACGTTGGACCCCGTCCCCCTGCAACGTCTCGCGTTCTTATCATTTTGATCTAATATCATACTTTGACATATGGTGGCGGATCAAGTGCCACTTCTGCAACCTTCTCTTTGGTGATATACTGTTTCTCAGCAATACCCGCCTCTTCCATCGCTTCCTCGGTTGCGTGTTGTTTCTGCTTCTGTCGTCCGCCACAGCACCAGCAAGCTTCCACGACTGAAGCCAGCCAGAGGGCCAAGTTAACAGCATCGATAGCCACTGCAGCTTTAATTCTGTTGATAGAAAACTTCTGCTCCATATCCGCACTATTGGAAATGTTTTGGGCAAACACTGCGACAGTGACAAGCCAAAGGAGGCTGATAACACAGTCCCAAACCACAGCTCCAGGGCGAGGAAGGGCGAGCCACCACTGGGCTATCGAACTAAAGGCAGCTAGAGCTACAGTGATTTCGACATAGATCCAGCTTGGGTGGGCGTGTGTGTTGGTTGCGGACCAGTTGGCGAGGTCGGCGCCGTAGAGTGCTGCACTGATGTCGGCGAAGATGAATTGGAGGCCACGGAGGGTGACTTGAGCGATTGCTCGAGGATGCCATTGGCGGGCCATGTTGCTTATTGACAATAAAGTGATGAATGAACTTTTTATGATAGCTCATTAAAGTTGAAAGAGGAGTCTTGTTCACGTTTGATGTCGGGCTCAGATAAGACGTTGAAATGGACGGCAAGGGGTTCACTTATACCCATCCACCCCCAAACCCTTTCCATCGACTCTTCCGTCATGACGCGCAATTTTTCTATTTTAAAAGGTCCTTCTTTTTCTAGAAGCTAATACCTCCAACCAACAAGAAGATCGTCGTTCCGAAAAAACTTATCCTAAATACGAAAATCCCCCCTTGAGGGGTTCCACCCTAGCCATGTGGGCCAGTTTGCATGAGGTATGATTCAGGCACGTCCGTCAAGAAATAAACGAGACACCAGAACTCCTTAAAGGATGGACTAAGGGTTCTTAACTATAATCAGTAAATTTATATTAAATATAATAAAATAAGGAAGATTTTAAAGAACTTTTATTTATTCCTATTATATTATTTTGATTATATTTCGAGAATAATAAGCTAATATATTTGTATTAGTGTCTCGTTTTTTTCTTAACCCGCGTGTCAGGGTCTTTTTGATGTTTTGAGTTGATGCCGATCTTTTCTAGAAATATCGTGCGAGGAAGAAGCCTGTTGATCCTTCGCTAGAACTTTAATGCTCCC
Organism: Fusarium ambrosium; assembly: GCA_003947045.1. Taxonomy (NCBI): domain Eukaryota; kingdom Fungi; phylum Ascomycota; class Sordariomycetes; order Hypocreales; family Nectriaceae; genus Fusarium; species Fusarium ambrosium. The sequence goes on from NIZV01000345.1 coordinate 9,064, forward strand.
GGGTTATTAATAGCGGTATGAAACTTTTAAAAAGAAAGTCCCAAGCCCATCATTCCAGCTCGTCTAAGCTCGACATGTCCAAGCAACAGTTGATGTCATCGTGCATCTTAGCATGTCTCATCAAGCTCTTCCGACACCCTGCCAACGGGCTGATTGTCCTAGAGTGGCCGACTTGGCTCTTTCGAACCTCAAGGCCTAACAAAATGCCTAGAGATAGCCACATGGGTTCTCGATAACCGATGCTAGCTCACCAAGCTCAAATTCTCGATGGCGGCGAATGGTGCACATCCCATAGTGGCTTGTGTTGCGAATGGCAGAACTGCCCAGTGAGTGGTCTAGGAACTTCGTTGTTTCGATGTGGGTGATGTACTTGGGCCATTGTCGAAAGGAATTTCTAGAACTGGGATCAAACCGAATCTCGGGAGAAGAGGGTGTCGAAGGTCCCTCGACCTGGTGGCATCCAGCCGTGGGTGGAACGTTCGGGCCTCACAAACTGGATCATGATCCTCAATGTTGTTTCCAGGGTTGGCCTGAAGATGACAGGTTGAGGCGTTATGCCAAACAAATAGGAAAGAGTAACAAATTTGAGTGAATACATCGGTCTATCGACTCTCTCAGACTCTAAGTAAACAATGGGAGGATTTACACACCTATGACTTCGTATAGGCTTTAGGCAGTCACAGTTGAATAGGCATGTGCAAACTAGAAGCTTAACTCAGCCAGTGCCCATTTTTGTAGGAGTTTTGCAGTAACTCTTTAAAGTAGGTGGGTTTCTCATGGCCTCCTTTCAAAGGTTCGTCCTCGTAAAGCCTCGAGAGTGAGCACACAAAGGATTCATGGCACGGTCAGCAATAAACACTTCAAGAGTTAACCCAGCATTGTGTTATAAGGGGTGAGTTTTTGGTCAATTTACACCCAATGCTAGGTTGTTATTGATATGCTGTGTAAGTTTTCGAGGCTATTCCTAAACTGTAGTGTCATCCCGTGAACACCAATATGACCTTGTTCCAGTCGCACTCTTACCATGAAGCCATTTTCAGTCTTGACAGGTCAGTTCAAGTTATTTGAGTGACTCGAAGCCATAACTTAACGGTATTAACTGAACTTCGCCTTTGGCTGTTCTCCTTCAGGGCTCACCATGACCCAGTGGGGCGTGAGGGCATCCACACCAAGCAGAGAGCACAAAAAGAATGTCTACTAAATCCACCCAACACCCGAACATTGTGTGGCTTGATTAACAGTCGTGGATAGCACCACGAACGAGAACCTCATGTGAAGGAGCAAGGAACACATCGAATCGCCATGCAAAAAGATCATCTGAGCACATGTGCTCCCCCGGGAAGGCTCGAACTTCCGATCTCCCGATTGTCTGCAAGTAACAGTCGGACGCTTTAGCCAACTAAGCCACAGGGGATTGAGCCAATTCTGTGATCTCATTGGTTGAGATTCTGTCATGAAGATGTAGCCTATGGTGGTTTGGCGAACACGACGCCTGAGGTTGACGAAGCCCATGCCCCGATTTTCAATTCTTCCAATTCCAGAGTTATAGTACAACGAGGACTTATCAGGAGCGTGTTGGCATGAATTTGGTAGGTCTTCATGGCTGAGATTTACTCATCAGTTAGAGTCAAAGTAAACATCGGAGGGACTCTCACGACTGATCAGGTCAGATCACAATGTCTTGAGCAGATAGCGATGTCACAACGTTGAAACGTGGTTCGTTGCCCGACTAAGGCAATCAAGCTTTAAAATACTGAATTAGGCCAAATTCGATGCTATTCTACCTCATGAAACAGATGACCGCCTCACATATCATATCTATTTCTCCTTGTCACACTCGTCGACGTCGTTTGCCCTCTCGATTTCAGCCCTTGCTCCAGCCCACTTCTTCCTCTTCCCGTCAAAGAGTCTCCAAGCCGCTGCGGTCTGCGGCCCATCCATGAGCATCTTCCAGAGAGGTCTTTCCCTCCACCAGAACAACCATCCCTTCCATCCCCATCCAAGATGCTCTTCCACGCCCATACCAGCTGTTCGGTCAGCCCACACTAGCCATTCACGAGCAGGTACTGATGCTGGGATAACGGTCCCTCGTTGCGCCAGCCTACTGATACGCTGTTCTTGTTGGTCCATCCAGCGATTCATTTCAGGCTGCAGCGGTAGCTTGGAGTGTCCGGCCCATACCTGGGCAATACACATGCTCGTCAAGTCAGCCAGACAGAATGCGCTGGTAATAAACCAAGTGCAACCAAGGAACGCCAGAGAGTCTGGTTTCTTAAGAGAAAAGACATTCTGGTACAGACGCGGCAAGGGGCGATCCTTGGATCCCCATGCCTTGAGCCAGGCTATGGACGGCTTGTCGGAGGGGTCTACTTGGGGGTCCAGAATGTCGAAGCCGTACTTGTATCCTGTGCAGCAAATGATGGCGTCGGCTTCCACCACTTGCCCGTCTGCGAGCTCCAACTCCTTTGGGCCCGTAACCTTCTTAATACCAGGAATCGTTTTGATATCCCCAGCCCGTAGTCTGTTGATCAAAGTGTCCGAGACTACCGGGTTTGTCACTTTGACAGAGGGTGCTGGGTCTAATCTCCACGCTGGATCAACTTGGCCAAAGGCTTTGCTCATAATTGACCTGGCCTTGCAGTTGAACAGAATTTCAGCAAGGTATGGACACCATCTCTCTAAAAAGCCGAGAATGACCGAGAATCGATGGGTGAGGCCTTTGGATCCGGTGACCTTGTCGATGTCACGGGGAAGCTTGGCAGTAGGTAAGAGAAGAGCTGGAGGAATGAACGAGTAGAGAACTTACGACAAGGGCACCATGATTATGGGAGATACATATACTTGAAGCATGCCCGATTAGTGTGTCAGCGATATCACTCCCTGTGTTGCCAAGTCCCAGGACAACAACTTTCTTGCCAGTGAATGCTTCAGGCCTACAAGCCATTAGACATTGAGGTTTTGCAATACTGCAAATTGTTGAATATTCGCTTACCTCTTGAATGATTTTGAGTGAATAATCATTCCAGCGAACAAGCTCGATCCATAAATATTAGGCATAACAGGGTTCAGATGCGGCCCTGTGGCGATGACAACTTTATCGTAGTACTCCGAGGGCGCAAGTTCAAAGTCCAATCGCCATCTGTTAGATTCTTCTTCTCTTTCGACGTGCTTAACTACTGTGTTCAGCCACAAATGAGGTCGTAGGTCGAAATGATCGGCATAATTCTCGAGGTATTCGTTGACCTGTTTTGCAGCACAGAAGGGGGGTGTTCCTAAAAACGTCAGCGCAAGGGAGTATTACATGTACATGCAGGGTAATACATACCCCTTTTAAAAGGAAAATCTGTATAGCAACCCTGGACATTGTCAGATCTTTACTTGGTCTATGATAAGAAACAGGCGACGTTACTAACCCGAGCGATAGAGACATTTACAACAGTTGCTAGAAACCTTGAGGATCTCCACCACGGCTTGCAATTGAGTGAAGAAACTTACATTCAAGCACACTCAAAGTGTCTTCATCCTCAGTAAAGTGCCATAATCCTCCAACATAGCCATTGCGGTCGAAGCCAGTGACGTTGAACCCTTCCTCTAGCAGATTCTTGACAGCGACGATCCCCATGGCCCCTGTGAAGCGAGAACTCAAAAATCAGCGGGTGTTAGACGAGGACGGCGATCTGTACGCACCAAGGCCAATAACTGCAACCCTCTGCTCCTGAGGACTCGAAGTTGCCATGGCTCAAGCTGACCTCAAGAGGAAGACAGCGTTACCGGAATTGGGGTGACAAGAAGTTGATAAGGACGGAAAAGAGGAACAACTCGGAAAAAGAAAGTGACATGATATCTGTGTGCTAACTACAGGGTGACATTAAAGACCACCAGATTCTCCTGGGCCACGCAATTCGGCAATCCTTTCGGATCGAAAGTAAAGACTGGGGTGGCTCTCTCGCAGGGGGTTATTTCCGTAGCGTCTCCATGTCACCATTTTAGTACTCAGCTCAGCTCAGCTTTTGCGAAGTCTCAGCCAGCCAGATTCAGAGGCGGGCCCGAATGAGTGGATAATCTTTTATCATGATATACGCAAATCAAACAGTAACATGATGCCTTTATCTCTCTTTTCAGGTGGTTTGGCACGTCTCTTTAATTGCAGCTATCTCCATTATCTCCATGATCTCCCAGGCGATTGTTTCTTAGCTTGGCATGCAGAGAAACGTTACAATTGCCAGCTCCGCTCATTTGCAAATCCGGGGATCATCTCAATTTGGTTAACAGAGCGAATAACCGTAACGAAACATCTAGACTCTCATTCGCAGAGACACAAACTGGTTCAGCGACTTCGTATGAGTTGATTTGGCTAAAACAGAACTATCCGGAACTATTGAGTCCGAACCACGATGTTGGGCGAAACAAAGTTAGACTTTACCAACTCACCGGACAACTTGAGAGTTTATGAAAATGATTTTATGCCTCTTGAACAGTGCATAATCCACTGCAGAAAGTTTCACAAGATGTGCGAGTTGCGGTCAGATCCCCTTGTCTCCCCACACTCCGACGTCAACCAAACATAGCCCCTGGTAAGACACCACCATTCAACAACAAATAAAGCCTCTCCCCGATGGCGCAATTGGCTAGCGCGTCTGACTGTTAATCAGGAGGTTGGTGGTTCGAGCCCACCTCGGGGAGTTGATTTTTTGCAGTTCTCGAGGACTGATTTCTTTTTGCCCGTGGTGTTTTTGCACTTATTTTTGCGAACAACAACGACGGGGCTCCCAATTGTCCTTTCTGCATTAGGAGCCACTCATTGTACTTGCCATCTTTGAGAATAACAGACCTTGCAAGATAGGTTGCTTGTCGCGCTGGGTTTCGGAGCTGGACAGACAAGCTACGTCAACCAAGTTAAGCAATTAATTAATTGAGCTACCAACAAATGAGTTTGGAGCAAACCAAAGATATTATAGTCTGTGTTTGAACGGCATTAGGCCGCAAACGAAAAGTGCTGTTGCTATTGAAACTTGACTTCTCACCGAGGCGCCACCAAGACAGTTAGTTCATCAGTACCCCCCCCGTCTTCCTCAATAGCCAAGTCAATGTCATTGTCACACAAGAAATAGTTGACTTGCCTCTCATAATAAGATTTTTCAGTGACACGCGGTCGTGCAAAAGGTCAAAGGCCACACTTAACAATACACAGCAGCTACTTACCTCTCATATATGCCGGAAATTTACCTAGAGTGTTGCTGCAGCTAAGCATTCACTGAGTCAGCCTGACACTGATATCCCGTTGAGTTGAGTTGAATTGAGTTGAATGAACCTGGTCTAATTTCGGATATCGTGTTAGATAGAGACTTGTTTGTTTCCGTTCATCTCATATCTTTGTCACATAATTGTCGTGTAGGTAGTGTCTTGTCTGGTTCCTCCCCCGTCAAACTTCCATTTCCTCATGTCATCTCAACCCTGCGGTATACCACTTGTCTTGCCAAGTATCAACACAGACCTTGCCTAGTTTTAGACCATGAAAATTCAAGTATTACACGATTGACTCATTAGTCCCATGGGTCGATAATCGAGTTACAGTGGGATTCTGTTTCAGTATAGGGTACCCAACGCATCCGAGATGAACGCACACCGACAGCTAAGGCGACACCCATGCCCACGTTGGCCAAGCTAACTAATGGTCAATTGTATCAGACTAGGGTAAGAGTTTAGACTTGTTAGCTGCCTAGGTAGTGCTGGCTCGGGTAAGTTCTGGTGACGGTGGGCAACGTCCAGACGCTTGAGGCACAACACCAAAAATAGTGTCCATCAGCAAAAAATGAGTTTGAGCTGAATAGCTCCCCCGGGAAGGCTCGAACTTCCGATCTCCCGATTGTCTGGTAATAACAGTCGGACGCTTTAGCCAACTAAGCCACAGGGGAGATGATTTAGGCTGTTGTTGTTGAGATCCGAGGTCCACTAGTACAGAGCTATGTTGCTGGCGGTGGAGCAGCAACGGAGAGGAGTGCTCCGCGTATCTCAATTGAGGGTTTGTTGCATGGGATATATGTAGTTGTCATGACTTGGGCTAAAGGCCATGCCTGAATGGAACAACATGGCCTGAAGCAGCTGTATTTGGGGCTTGGCGGAGGGAGTTGCGTCTTAGACATTTGCGCCGGTTGTAGCATGACTTTATTCATTGGCCAAGATCAGATGGCAGCATTCTCTCCTTGCGGCAGATAATTATTCGATGGATTGCAAAGGCTCTTATATCTCAGCCTCTCAAGCCTCACGAGGAGGTCGACAACTGTCTCGGTTTACCGGCACAGCATTGATTCAGAGTCTTCAGAAGCATCTTCAACAGAGGCACGTGCCAAGAGTTGCGCGGCAATGGCGTCGACAAAGAGGCACGAGCTAGATGGTCAGAGTGCCCGTTTAGGCATGGTTCCAGGACCAGAGATTTAGAACCCCTGGATTGTTGGCAGCGAGTGGAGAGAGAGGTCCAAGTTGACGTCGGGAATAGGGGACTGCAGCACTTGAGAGTGGAGAGGTTGCGCGTCTGTAGGAATATGATGCGTTTGTGGACGATGATATGGAGCCGGGGCAGTTGTGAATAGACTATAGAGTACCTAGACGAAACAGAAACACAAAAGGCCCGTTTATTCACAGCATTGTTTGCTGTTTGGTCAACACATTGACCTCTGGTGTTCCTTGGTGTAACAAGGCGCTCGAGTCCTGTGCACGTGTGCTACTTGGAAGTACAGTAACTTATCATGACCGGATCAAATACTTCTCAATTATCCGTCCGTACCTGGCTGCAACCTCATTCCTCTCAAATAACCATAACAACGGAATACCACCTCTAAATTTATCCTTTTGCTTGGTTAGCGTTTGTCCGGGCTTGCTGCAAAAACGTTGCTGATCCATCTGCGACCCCCCCCTAAACGTCCCAGGCACGGGAAGCCCCTGCTAGAGGATGCTAATGTTAGCGCAGGAATAGGGGGCTGCTCCGGGCCATTCAACCAACCAGCGTCTGCAAAAAGACGTCCCTCTTTTGCCAAGAATCAACTGCCTTCCCTCGTTGGCTCTAGAATGGATCTGACTTAACCGTTCTGTCCTGCAGCAGAACGCGACCACTCTCCCTCTCTGTGTCCCTTGCGCCGTTGGGTTCCTTCATCTTCGCTTTAGCCTCTTTCTGTCATCATTCTTTTGATGTCTACCTAGTCTCTGTCTTGTTGCATCTTTGCTTGCTTATAGTACAGGGGGGAAGCGTATTGAGGACCTATAACGTTGACTACGGCATGCTGCTCCCAGTGTAATACACGAACTTCCCGACCAACGAACGAACCCCTTCTCTGATCTCGAGACACTCCATCTCGACTCTCATCTCCCACGTCGACATAAGCTTCGAAAAGCCTCGCCTCGGCGAGCCGCGATCCGCCGCAATGCTTCCGCTACGTCGACGTGGTCGCTTCTACACCATAATCTCCATCTTTCTGGTTTTCATCCTATACCGATTCCTCCAGAACTCATGGGCACGATCGGCCGAATACAATGCGATCCAACAGTCTCCGGTACAACCTCCAGTCGCTCAGCCACCGCCGGTTGAAGGCTCTAAAGAAGCTTTCGAGCCCGCCGTTGTACCGCCGGTGGTAGAGCTGCCAAACTCAGAGGGCAAGGACTCCGATTCTATCCCGAGGCCCGCCGTCCCTCAGGGAGACAGCAACTTACCTGAAAAGGTTGAGACTGGCGAGGACAAGACTCTTCCCGAGAGCATTGAGGCTATCAACGAAGAGGTTGAGGCTGCTGGCAACTCTCTTCCCGAAGCTGAAAAGACCGTTCCCGATGCCGAGAAGCCTGCACAAGAAAACGCCGAAGGTCAAGCCAATGCCGGCACTGAAGGAATCAAGAAGCCCGAGGAACAGACCGCTCCCGAGATACCCCCCGTGCAGTTCAAGGACCCGCCCGTTACAGCCGATAACCCAGACCAGCCTCACGTCCATGTCGATGGTTCCAAGATTCACTGGACCAAGCCCAAGGAGAATTTCCCTCTTCCCGCCGAGTCCATCATCCCTATCCCGACTGGCACAGCCCCCGACATGAACAGGATCCAGTTTGACTTCCAGCTCGAGGATGAAGGAACCAGGAAGATCCGTCTCGAGCGAAGGCAGCGTGTCAAGGCGGAGCTGGTACGGGCTTGGGCCGGTTATCGCAAGTATGCCTTCATGCATGACGAGCTCTTGCCTCTGTCCATGAAGTGGCGCGAGACCTTTGGCGGCTGGGGTGCAACTCTTGTTGACTCGCTCGATACCCTCTGGATCGCCGATATGAAGGAAGAGTTTGATGAGGCCGCCAATGCTGTTGCCAAGATTGACTTCACTTACACCGACCGCAACGATATCCCCGTTTTCGAGACCACAATTCGTTACCTTGGAGGTCTTATCGGCGCCTACGATGTCAGTGGTGGCCCTAACGGTAAATACAAGATCTTGCTCGACAAGGCCGTTGAGCTTGCAGAGATTCTCATGGGCGCCTTTGACACACCCAACCGCATGCCTCTTCTCTATTACCGGTGGCGTGCTCCTTACTCGTCTCAGCCTCATCGCGCCAGCGTCGTCAGCATTGCAGAGCTTGCATCACTCTCAATGGAGTTTACACGTCTCGCCCAACTCACGGGTGAGGCCAAGTACTATGATGCCGTTGCCCGCATTACCAATGCCCTCGTCCAGATGCAGGAGGACGGTACCGAGATTCCGGGTCTTTTCCCCGAGAAGATCAATGCCTCGGGATGTAACAAGACAGCAACTACTCAAAAGCAGACACTCAGTAATGAAGCTCAGGGGCAGGTTGAAGGTGCCGATCTGACCAAGCAACCTCAAGGCTTCATCCCTGGGGGCGATAACCAGCCGGCTGATGCAGTAACCCCCGCACAGCTGCCTCAAGCAGATAGCCGCTGGGAAGATAAGCTGCGTCGTCGTGATGTGCCCCCTCCGCCTCCTGCTATCGGTGAGCCATACAAAGTGGAGGAGCAGGAAGAGTCCAAGCCTGTTGCTAACCAGCCGCCGCCTCTGGCTGCTGACGGGTCTTCGGTGACCTGGGAGTGTGAGCCTCAAGGTCTTGTTCCTGGTTCCTATGCATATGGCCAATTTCACATGGGAGGTGCACAGGACTCGGCTTACGAGTATTTCGCCAAGGTAAGTGGCATGTTCATGATGTAACAAACATAAGCTGACTTAGAATAGCAATATCTTCTCCTGAATGGACTCGAGCCAAAGTACCGCAAGCTCTACGAGGATACCATTGATGCGATCAATGAGTGGCTGCTTTACCGCCCTATGGTCAAGGAGGATGGCTGGGACGTCTTCTTCACCGGAAAGATGACTACTTCTAAGAAGGGTGACAGCGAATGGTCCAAGTCATATGAAATGACACATCTTACATGCTTCATCGGTGGCATGTACGGGCTGGGTGGCAAGATCTTTGGACGCGACGGCGACATCGACAAGGCTAAGAAGCTGACTGACGGCTGCGTGTGGGCTTACCAGTCCACTCCTACTGGCCTCATGCCCGAGTACGCTCACCTGGTTGCATGCCCCGCGCTGGAGAAGTGTCCATTCAATGAATCGACATGGTATGAGGACCTTGACCCGTCCTTGGAATGGCGCCAGAACGCACTCGCCAAGTGGGAGAAGGGTGAGGAGCAGCAGAAGCTCGTTGAGAAGGCTGCCCCTGAAGCTGCTAAAGAGGTGACCCCCGAGCCCTTGATCCCAGGCAAAGCTGCATCCGAGGCTGCCAAGGCAGCTCCTGAGCCCATCATCCCCAATGGCAAGACAGTTGAGGAGTCGGTTGACCTTAGTATTGGAGCTGAGCCCTTGATTCCCAAGCCTAAGGAAGTCAAGAAGGCTAGTGACCCTCTGGTTCCCCAACCCAAGGAGAATGAGGCAGCCGCAGAGCAGCCGCACAGACCGGATGATCTGAGCACTGGCTCTGAGCCCGTAGCCAAGGCCGAGGGTGCCCCAGCTGCTGGAGAGGGACTTTCAAAGCCCGTCAAGAGAGCTGGTATCCCCATGCCTGAGCTGGACCGATCAATGGAGGAGGACGACTCGGAGTTTGGATCAGAGCTTCCCGACTCTCTTAAGGCGAAGTTGGGTCTGAACAAGGACGAGGCAGAAAAGACTGAAAAGGCTGAATCAAGTGAGGCCGAATCGGACAAGAAGCCAGCAGCTGCGCAAGAAGGAGCTAGCATTACTGGCGGACAAATCCCTACCATGCCGGACAGCTTTGCGAACAGGCATGCCCAGCAACCCGAGAAGCCACTGTCTCATGAAGAGTTCGTCAAGGCCAGGCTCGAGAGGGAGAAGCTTCCCCCAGGATACACCGACATTATCAACAAGTCGTATATCCTCCGGTAAGTTATTTCGCTTGGCTTCATTGAATTTTGACTAACATTGATGTAGACCTGAGGCAATCGAGTCTGTCTGGTACATGTACCGTATTACAGGCGACACTACGTGGATGGACAAGGGCTGGAAGATGTTCCAGGCCACGGTCACGGCGACTCGAACTGAGTTTGCTAACAGTGCTATTGACGACGTGTTGAACAACTCAGAGCCCGGCTTGAAGGACGAGATGGAGAGCTTCTGGATTGCCGAGACTCTCAAGTATTACCTCCTTCTCTTCTCCGAGCCTAGTCTCATCAGCCTTGACGAGTGGGTGCTCAATACCGAGGCTCACCCTTTCAAGAGGCCATCCTAAACGCTCGATGCGTGTCTTTTGGAAACATGTTGGGGGGAATGAACGCCATGTTTTTGGAGGTTGCCATTATGATTGCGAGGAAGGGGAGTGCTGACAAGTTATACTAATTACTGGGAAAGGTACCATATGACCAAGCACCACGGCGTTTAGGAAAATGGATGGGATGTTATAGTATGGTTAGAAAGGCAACCGAACTGGGTATAGTAATGTCATTTATTCCAAGGCAGCCGGGGAGTGTCGTGTCAGCAGCCTGTCTATCGTTGACGGGAATGACCTCTCTTGCGTGCCAGCTTCAACTTCAACTGCTCGACATTTGCGCACCTGCAGCGTTCCACTGGACAGCGATGGGCTGATGATTGCCTGAGAACTTTGTGCCGCCAAACCACAGCTCGAATCTGAGATCTGCCGGGGCGACGATGACCCGGACGTCAAAACGGCAGATGTAGAACTTGATACCGCGACGGAAGCAGGTCCCTCGTTTCTCTTTGAGGACGAGCTGGTGCTGCTGAATGCCAGCGAGGTTACTCTTTACTGAGCAGAGCTTCATTGCACCAGCTGTGAATGTCAGCTACAAACAGACCCGGAACTCTCGACTAAGAGTCAACGTACCTTGCTTGAGGCTCCGGGGCAGCCAGTCTGGCTCATTATTGGAGACGACAATTTCGGCGTCCCAGGCTCTTGTTGTGTCTCCCTCCTTCAACCTGATCTCGAAGCTGTGGACTATGGGAGCATCTGGGCTGACTTTGTCCCCCTGATACATGTCAGCATGTCAAGTCTTGAGAGCTGCTGGGTAGATCACACACACCTTCTTGATCAACCACTGGATCTGATTTGTTGCCCACTTCTTTCCCACTTCAAAAGGATCTTGCCGGACATCCTCGTCAAAGTGCTTGGCTGGCGAGTACACCTCCTGAACTATGACACCGTAACTTGCGCGGGCAATCCAGTTTGACAGCACCGACTTGTTGCCTGATTCCATCATCTGCCTCTTGTTCTCAAGGACGCCTCGGGCGACGACAAGTTGTGGCTCTTGTGAGGGGATGACTATGATGTTGCGAGCGTTCGGATGTTGGAGGTTGGTTAGATGCTGCTGGAGCATCTCGCGCACGTATGCCGAGCTTCCTAGACCTCCCGAGAGGATCACATACTCCTTGTCAAGGTGTTAGCTACGATCGAGAACGAGCTGGATGTTTCTTACCACTTGTTCCCGGTGACCCTTTTCTGCAAGCCAATCGAGCCGCTCTCGTATCCGCCTGGTGATGGCTTCTATCTGGACATCAAACAGGGCCTGGATTTCTTGTCTGGTTCGTATTAGCCACTAATTCATCCCTCACCGTGAGGAGAACTGACAAGGAAAATAGCATTCGACCATTCTCGATTTGGAGACCAGCATGGTTGACGTCGTATCCCACACCTTCCATGAGGATCCTGTATACCTGCTGCATATACACTCGCTCGCCAAACTTGTGCTTGACACTCTTGAAGCCAGGACTTCGAGCCATCCGCGCCGCAAAGTCAATAGGTAGCTTGAAGTCTGGGTTTGCAACCAAGCGCTGGGCTACGAGTCTGGCAAAGGCGCGGTCGATGAGGGATGAGCCTACGCCTACACCACTGACAGCAGCAACTGGGGACATTTGCGGAAAGCTGGCGTCTGTCGATGTGACGCGCATGAGGGCTAAGTCTGTCGTTCCGCCGCCTGCATCTACGGTTAGGAAGATGTTGTTTGTTTTGAGGTCGATGGCGCCGGCTTTGAGAGTCGCAACAGCTGCGGCTTCGGATTCTGTGAGATCTACTAGAGCCGAGTGTCTCGGACCTTCGATACCGAAACCAGCGTCGTGGATGGCGCCTTTGAAGACATTGGTAATGGCCATACTCGTCCAAGTGGTCGGGACACTGAACAGGAAGGTCACAGCCATTGACTTCCAGCCACCAACGTGTTTGATACCCATTCGCATCTCGATACTGTCCTTGAGATGAGCGTATACTTTCCGGAGGTAGTCGCTCACGAATTGACGAGCTTCGTCAACGCTACGAGGCGCGTTGGACAGGCCCTGTTGTTGAGCGCCGGCCAGCATATCTGGGTCGAGGAAGATCTTGAAGAAGTCGCGGCGCGTCTTGGCTGGTGAAGTATCGTCGTCGTCGGCGCACATGAAGCCCCAAGACGATATGCTCCCGTCGGCATTGTATATCAGCGTCGTCGGTACCTTGCGGTCGCCTCGGTCGTCGCTACCAGGCCAGTCGCTGACGATCTGGACGGGAGCTCCTCGCCTCATCCAGGCGACACCTAGGATGGTGAGCTCGAGTTGATCTCATGGAGATTAGGGGGGTTGGTTACCTGTAAAGGTGGTTCCCAGATCGACCGAGATGGCCAAGTCTGGTTGCTCCTCCATGTTTGCTCGACTTCTTGTCCTGACAGATGTCGAACAGAGAGGTAGAAGCAGCCGAGTTTCCTCGACGAGAAACCGCAAACGAGGCTGGCGGACCTTACCGCGCACTCACACTCACACACCCCCCCTCCTGCAGGCTGGCTTGGCAGTGACCAGCTGCATTATCATGGTGAGACAACCCTTGCTCAGCCTGGTGTCGAGACTCGCTTTGCATTTGTTCGCCGGTGTGGTGGCTTGCAAGGGGGCTTTTCAGCTCCAGGAGGAGACGGGGGGCAGAGTTTGGGTCTGCCTGTGAGGGCTGCTTGTTGTCGGTCTTTAAAACGAAGAGCCCCAAGGCACTCTATAACACGGGGTCTTCAATATTCCTGTGCCCTGTTTCTTTCAATTTGCCCCCTATCATTGAACACTCCTCCTGGACGGTCTGCCAGTCTTTTCTGGACTCTATATCTTTCCCCATTCTTGGCTTTTGTGTCTTTTCTATTATACAATCACGACCGAAAAAATGTCTGTTATAAGCGTGACCAGGACTGATCTGATCCCGATCCAGACGTTAATAACGGTTGGAGAGACTGTGACGGTTTCTGATCCAACGCATGGACTCATCGAGGTAACAGCGGACACAGCCATGGGCGGTGCCATAATATACCAAGCGCCGAGTCAAGCAAAAAGTTGGTCGGAGCCTTCGGTGACATCTCCGGAGGCGAAACCCACAGGTTCAACAAGTTCGGACGAAGCGGCAAAGGAAGCGTCACAGTCTCTGGATGATGGAGCGGCATCAAGGACGTTGACAACTCGTCCTACCGACGAAAAGGCAACGTCAGTGCCGACGTCGACATCAGAGCCGACAGCAGCCCCAGCACAAGATGTGAAGTACAAAGGACTCAGTGACGGCGCGGTTGCTGGTGTTGCTATCGCCTGCATCGTCGCTGGCATCGCTCTTGGTGCCCTTGCGGTGTTCCTCCTCTTCAGACGACGCCGGAGACAGCCTCAGACAAACTTCAACCAGGTCAGCAATGGAGGCATTGAGCCCAAGAACGAGGTGATGGTGGCAGTCACGCCCTCCAAGAGCGACGTCGACCTCAACCAGTTCCTCCTGGATGCAATCCCCGACAAGCAGATCGAGGGAGAACTACACGCTCTGTCAGAACTCCTCTACCAGCATGCTGAGAGCCACTATCACCGCTCTCCAGTTCACCTCGACGCACAAACTCTTGCCCAGAGCCTCGTTCACATCGGTTACTCCCCAGCCGCTTCAGGTCTCGACGCAATGACTGTTGTCGCGCTATGTCTAGAGCCTAGCAGCCGCCCGGTCGGTTTACGCCATGTTCTATCACATGTCATCTTTAGCAGCCTCGACTTCAGCTCGGGAAGCAACATGGCGATGCTCCCACCAGTGGTGCGAGACTTTCTCAGCACGATCCCCTCAGCCGAGAGCAACAACGGCACAGCTCCAGGTAAGAAGAGCACTCCCTCTAGTGTGATCTGTAGCAAAGTGGCTGACGCATTGTCTTCCTTCTAGCGACATCCCTCGCATTGTCCAAATGGCGCAGCCTGTCAACCTTGCTCCTTCATCCTACCCCAGCAGACCGGACGCCTCTCCCCGTGCCGGTGGCGGAGGCTTCACAGCAGGCTGGCAGTCTGGCCAATGAGCTCAACAGCTTCTTGCGTTTCTTTGCGCCTCAGGACGCCGCGGGGAGCCAGGCGCAGACGAGTCATCTGCAGGATGTGATTTTAGAATGTACCAAGCTCGGGTACATTTTGTTGTCTCAGCCCAGCGACTGGAGGTTTGTCTTTAGTGACAAGCAGAGCCGCAGGGTTGTGGTGTGTCCTGGCTTGGAGAAGCTGAGTCACAGTGATGGAACCAGGTATAGGTCTCCAAGGGAGGTTGTTGCAGTTGTCACCATGCCAGTATGAGAAGGGGTTAGTTAGCCCTTGACTTTGTTTTTCCAGATTGTTGTTGTAGGGCTTTTTTTTGGTTGTATGTATGTATCTAACTAATACTGTCTCTCTCCTAATGCGGGTATTGTGATATTGGTGATAGCTTCAAAATCAACCAATAAGCTGATCAGTCACAACTGCGCACTGTATAAAAAAAACGCCTAAATGAGTTTATCCCGTGCTGTCTCAACTGATGTTGTCTTGGCTCTCAGCCCTGGGCGCCCCATCCCATGTATGCATACCTACCTGACCGCCGCCACCAACGTTTGTTCCCATGTACTCTCCCCCCGAGACCAGTAAAAAAAGTAGGGTGATTCGACTTGCAGGAGAATACTACGTTAGTCTCTAGAGATTTGGACTCGAGCTGAAAAAATGTTGCCGAATCACTAATGTCGGGTGACTCTTCCCGGAGCCTGATTCTGATTTCTGAGATATACATTGGATGTATATGTATACATGTATGTATTATGCACTCACTCAGCCACCGCCTTGTTTTTCTCTTTTCTTTTCTTGTATTGGATGGTAAATGTGCAAAGTCTCGCTTTTTCACGGACTAGACCATTCCCCCCCTCCCCTCCCTCCCTCTCGTCTTTTACAGTTCTCACTTGGTGGTGGAAACGGGGGGAAATCGTTAGACTAGATGCTTTCGTCCATCAAGCAGCATAAGCACTCAAAATTCAGAATATACTCGAATCTTTTGAAAGTGATAATATTCTTTCATCTACATACATACCTGTCTCAAATCGAGCTATACTATTAAAAAACACGAACCTAACAAGGGGTTATCCCCCCCCTGGTTTAAAATGCCGAATCCCTTCCACGCAACATACAACTTTGTCGCCTGGACCCTCGACCAAGGTCAAGTCCCCAGCGACGTCCGTCGAAGTCTCGAACTCGTAAGAACCTGCGACAAAGACCTCCAACACCTAATCGAACTCCGAAACGAATGCCTCCCCCGCTTGGAACGTCGTCCCCTAGTCCTCGCCCGAGTCCACTCAATCATCGAAGCCGCGCAAGCAGGACTAGAAGAAGCATGCGCCATCGTCGAGAGGTGCAGACCTGAAGCTCACAGCGGGAGGACGCCGCTTTCTAGTCGTGTCGCTTGGTTGCTTGTCGACTCGGGTGAGTTTAGGAATTTGGAACCTATTGTTAGTCGGCATCATGATGCTGTTCTTGCCGAGCTCAACTTTTTGAGGAATATCGCCATGCTTGCTCCTGTTCCTGAGGCTTCGAAGGAAGAGGGGAGGTGTGTTGTTCAGAAGGAGGCTCCTGTGTTTGACAATATTGCGCTTCTGGGGGATATACTTGGAGATGTATCAGTTGGTGAGTTACTGGTGAAAACACTACGAATGGCTCATTCTAACTCGCGATAGAAGGAAAGCCTCTGCCTCCGATTCCTCAAAGTCTAACCCCAGCACCAGTCTCGCCACCTCCTGCGACTCTCAACCAGTATCAAGGGTATCAATCTGAACCGTCGAGTTCGCCCATGCCTTCAACGCGCAGGATCGGTCTTGCTCCTGACTCTTCAGCACCAGAGATTCTCCCCATGACTATGAACTACTCGGCTTCTTCAAGACCACAACAAACCTCGGGCACGGGATACATCTCTGAAGACATGACCGGATTAGCCAACCTCCTTCGCGACACGCTAGTCTCTCCCGATATAACATCTCCGTATCCATACACGGCTGTTCCACCAAATCGATCAGTTACAGCATCTTCCAATCCCATGGAAAGAACAACACGTCCAGGTGCGACTACACCAGTACAGACTGGATCGAACCATCGCCCTTCATTCTACAACACCAACGATGGCATATCAGACATGGCTCCTGATCGCAGCCAGCGGGCAAGCATCGGCTACACACCCTCAGTATCTTCCTTTGCCTCACAAAGCCCACCGCCCTTGAACAACAGAGCATCAGCGTCTACGCTCCCCGTCTACACCTACGGCGTAACACAACACCAAAACACATCCTCAACAACCCTCCCAGCACGCTTCGCATGGGCAAACTCCTCCTCAGCAACGGTATCTTCCCTTCCTCATACATTCACGAGATCAACCATGTCAATGGACGGCACCGGTTGGGGACAGCAGACCATCGCCGAGCTGGACAGTTCGCCGTATCAGATGGTACCTGTGGTCAGACCCTCGAGCGATGCAGGCTACCCAGGGAGCGACAACAAGAACCCAGTTGTGCAATTTGTGAAGCAGTTGAATACGATACCTGTGGAACTCCCGGCAGTTACAGATTCGTTCAAGACATCTCTAAGAAGACAATCTGCGCCATCCGAGGGTGGACATGGTCGAACGGCTAGTCAGTCAGGGGGACTGCCGTCGGAACAACCTATGGCACAACCCAGAGGGTTCGATCGAGACTCGACGAGTGTTGGCCAACCTGTTAGGACAAACAATTCATTTTCGATAGAACGGCCTTGATGGTGAAAGGGGAGGCATTCTGAACTCGAGGACAGGCAATCAATCTTTTGTGGCTTTACTCATGATGGTATTTGGCGAGTTGTTGGACCTGGAGGATGTACTGGTAATGGAATGCTCATATGGATAAGCTTAAGCTTGTAGCATCAAGATGGATGCCAGTCAGTGGGTGGGTAGTTACATGACAATATGTCACGACAAAGTAATGACAATCTGATAGCCCTTAGACAAGTTGGATATATATATATTGATGAATCATTTGACAATTTGAAACTAACTACCCATCTAAGAATTTGACCCCTAACCTCATCACCTCTCATCCCATTAATCCTTCTTTACGCAATCACACAACATCACATTAAGCTGTCTTCAAGGAACAAAACATGTCATCAAATCAGACCCAAATCTCAATTTTGCACGCGCGTCAAACACTGTCTTGATAATACATGCTTATGAACGTTTCCCATCTTCCTGTCCTGGCGCGTCGAGATACATGTCTCTTGTTGATTCGTGTCGCATCCTTGTCTTGTCATGGTCCCCGATAGTTGAAAAAAAAAAACCTCATGGCGCGTTCATCTCCGTCGTCTCTTGTCTCCAAGATCCATCCTTCTTCTCTGTATGGTGCGGTCTATATGCGAACAAAATACCATGTCTCGTTCGCTTTTTCTGCTCGGAGGGCAGGTACAAAATGACAAGTCTCGGTGACAAGGCCCTTGTTTTCAAGAACCATCCTCTGATTAATCCGAGATCTTGTCCCTGCCAACCGAGCAAAGCGTCGTGGTGCGGTGTCGTGTATATACCGCCCAGGCCGAGGTTGAAAGACCAAATATTATCACCGATCGCTTAATCATTTTCGAAAACAAATCATTTCCTGAAACGCCGATGCCGATGCCGTTCGCCCGTTTACCCGTCTTTGATCTTACCGTGGGTAGTCGTGCCAGATGATGTACTGTCGACCTATGCACATTCCTTCGTTCCTCTTTGTTGTATCGATCACTCAATCCTCAATCGTGCGCGTTGATTCCACACTATGCGATGTATTCTATACCATCGAACTCAGGACGCTGATACTGAGGATCATGATGAGTAGACCGATTGTTACCACGATGAGGAGTGCGAATGAGAACCAGCCCAGTACCATGGCACTGGTTCCAACGCCACTCTTCACCGCGCCGTTACCAAAGTCTTGTGCGATGACTGATGCGGCGACGGATGCTGTGTGTTGCCATAGCACGGAAACGAGGACGAAGATGGCAGCGATGAAGATCAAAGCGAGCGCAATCTGCGAGACGGGGCGAGACGGGAAGGGCTTGACTTCGCGGTCAGAACCCTCGGAGTCGACCTCCTCGTGCCAGCCGGGGAAAGTGGCGAGGAGCAGGAGGCAGACAAAGGCGAAGATGATGGCAATGATACTGAGAACTGGTTAGTTTACGGCTTGTAAAGAACGCTGCATGAGAAACTCACATAAGGTAGGGAAAGACAATCATGTCCTTGAACTGAGCAGCCAGCCAGATAAGGTTGAGAGGGTCTTGGTCGACATCGACCTCCTTCGCAAGAGCAGTCGCATTGTTGCTGCATAGCCATGAACCGCCATCGGGATTGATGCAGATACCAAAGTAGCCAACTCGTGCTTGAAGTCGGGCGTCACCGGCGATGTTTTCGATAGCTGTGTGCACGTTGTAGTCGACCTGAGCTGTATCGGGCTTTGCGGTATAAGATTTGTAGTAGATGGATAGTAGGAAGATGTCAGGGATGAGCGGGGACGATGATGAACAGCCGGCGAGTAGTAGTGCTATGCATGGTTAGCTCTGTCTTGGATTTTGACGCTGGTGAGACTCACAAAGTAGGATAATGGCGATGGCGATAAGAATCATCAACACATGATGGTAGCCGAGGAATGGCAGTGCACCTAGAGAGATTCAGTTAGCCATGTGGTTACGAGACACAGACATTCCAGCTGAGCAGGTGCCTGTCTGGGGATGGAAATCACTCACTATACCAGCCAACTCGCACCTTGGGCGGCGCCGAGGACGAGCTGGTGCTCGTCTCGCTGGAGCCCATTTTTTGTGATGATGTACCGTTCCTCCCTCAAGATGTTGTGTCTTGCAAGTCAAAACGGAGATAACTCTTCGTCCCCGGTCAGGGAACGATATTCGAGTCGCGCAAGAGGCCGCCTTTCAGCGTGAGAATCTGAGGCCCTTGTGGTTTCCTTGCTCTTTCTGCCAGGACAGTCTGCCGCTGGTCCTCTAATCCGTCAACTTCCTCCACTGGGTCAGTACCGGCGAAGTTCGATCTGTCTCGGGAGTCAAGTCGGAATGTTGTCGAAGGTGTTGAGGATGAAATGCGGGAGCGACGGGTCGATGTCTTCGAAGTTGTCGACGCTGGAATGCGTGAACGGGCTGAGACGACGATAGAAGAAACAACGAGCGAAAATCGGGCCCTAGAAGTGAGACGTTCGTTGGGGGAGAATAAGTTTTTGTTAAAAAAAGAGAGTTGCCTTTCGGTGAGCAACGCAAATAAGAGCCTTGAGATCAGTTCACACTTTCTGCAAACGAGGGTCAATACTTTGCAAGATTAATCCTCTCCAAAGGCGTTTTTTCCCTTTGGGAGAAGAAAGGGAGAGAAAAGGAGAGTCAGTCAAGTCAGTTAGTTCCAGTCCTAGTCAGTATGGTAATGGGTACCGAGGAATTGGGCGAATATGCGATGGCTGGGAGAGAGACAAGATGTGAGGTTGGGTATGCAGTAGGTTTTGACCAACCTCTTGACTTTTTGGGGAAGTCGACGAGTCAGATGGGGGAGCTCTTTCCCGCCACGTATTTACGGGCCCTCGTTGGCAGGGTGACGTGACGTCGCGACAAGGTGGGGCCATTTCTAGGTCCGTGCAGCCACCCACGGGCACCGGGCAACCCGCACACCGGCGCTGAAGAGGGCCGGGGTCATGCTGCTTCAGGCAAGGCTTCACGTTTTTTTAGTCCCCGAGACCCTGGAGCTTCCGGAGCCAGAAGCTGGACCTGCAGAAGCCTGTTGAGCTGCCCCCCTCCTGGAGCTTGGATTCAATCAATGGCGTTCGTCCCTGCCTCCCGGGGGCTTCGTCCCTGATGGAGGCTTGATCCCTGGACCCCTTACCATCTCTGATCTTACGTAGTCGCTTCTACTCGTCTACCGCCTTGTTTGCTTCTTGGCAACCCCCGTAGGTCCCCCGGGGCCCGGAGGTCATGGCCGCGCCCAGAGAATGCCCAGCTTCCTTCCTAATGTAGGCCAAGGATTACGGCCAGCTTCAGCGGGTCTTGATCTCTATGCGGTTGTCATGACGATTTGGCGCCGTTTCGGGCCTGGCTGGCGAGCTCTGCCTCACCCGTGTAATTAATTCCTGTACGGAGTATCCTGTCCTGTAGCCCAACTGCAGACTCGCTCTGGATACGGGGAGAGAGGGGGAGGGCCTCATGCACCCGGTGTCGACGTGCGTGCTGAGCATTGATTCGCTGTCTGTTTCCTCTTGGGTCTCCCTGCGCCTGTATATCTACCTCGGCACTCCGTATCCCTTGCTAATCTGCGTGCCTGATTCATTTGCCCCGTTTCCTCCAAGTAAGCGAGGCTTGAAAAATCTCCGCCGTAGTAATCTAGCTATGGCTGCTTCTTGGCTGCTGCCTCCCGAAGCCGCGAAGCCGTTGACGAGATGACGAGTCTCCCGTGGCGGGCTCCTTTTCCAGACCGCCTTCTGACATTGGAGATCTATTCGTGGCCAGCTTGTGCTACAGAAAATAGACAAGATCGACAGGATGTGCAACTCTTTTTCTCCGGCTCAACCGGTTCAAGATCGAGTCTTGAGTGAGCTGAGATGCAAGTCATCATGACAGCTCTCATGGCACAACGCCCCAGCCACCGAGTAAACAGTCTATCAGCCACGCTCCGATCTCGTAATCTACTTGCTTCCACGTCATTACCCGATTTCGACGAGTGAAACCAGTTGATTTCCACATCGATCGCCATTGCATCGAATCAATTGTCCATCCCTTCCTTTTAAAAATTGAAACAGTTCATGCTGGTTTGCTTGACAGCTTCCTCAAGAACCAGTGCTGTGATGCGTTTATCCGCCACATGTAGTTATCGGGTACCGCGGGGCTACCTCTCCCCACGTCATCCTCTGTAGTAGCAACGTCGCGCGATGAATGAGCTTGAAGAACACCACACATGCATGATCAAAATGGCCACCGCAGCTGCAAATAACCAGGGCACGTCGCTCGACATACGAGTCGAGGACTTCCTAGACGATAAGCTTCAGTCGACCACGGATCTGGAAAACCTCGACACATTACTGGCCAACGTGGAGCTCCAGCGCAACCAGTTGCAATCCCAGCTGGACACCGCTGTTAAGGAGCTTGAGGAAACTCGACGCACAGCCGATGACCGCCAGAGCTCACTCCTCGCCCGGATTGAAGAGTTTCAGCAGCTTCAGGACAGCATCGATGTTCGTGTCAAGATCACCGCTGCCTCGGATGCCCCGAATCAGGCTATTGGCCGGCTCCAGGCGCCTATGAAGAAGCTTCAGATGGTTGAGCTGGCACAGAAGTATCTTTACCTCCTCCAAGATGTCGAAAAGTTCCGCTCCGAGGCACGATCTCATCTGCCTCAAAGTCCCAAGGCTGCACTGGAACCATACGTCAACCTGAAGCACCTTGCGACTAAGCTGCGAGACCTACCTGGTCAGGAGGGATTGCACCTCGTTGATTATGTCGAGAAGGTAACCGAATCTCTCTGGAACGAGATGAAGAGTACCATGTCGTCAGAACTCGAGGCGGTCCTGAAACAGAGGAAATGGCCCAAGGTTGATCCCCAGTCTGAGATGGATGACGAGTGGATCAATTGCTTCGAGAAGCTCCTGGATCTTCAACTTCCCGAGATTGAGTATAGCAAGGGTCTTGTGTCGCTATTGCCGTTCGATACCATGACATCCATCTTTGTTTCCGAATTTCGTTTCCACTTTCTCAGCGACAAGGCTACGAGCGGCCCTCAGGCCTTCGGCACGCATTGCCTACCTTGGTTCCTCGCCCTCATTGAGAAATGGGAAGACTTTTTCAGAGACAATCTTGGATATCTACTCACGGCCAAGTTTCAGGATACTTCAGTGGCCACCAACCTGGCCTACGTCGATCCTGTCTCTGCACTCATTACATCGGTACTGCCCGTGTTGAAGGAAAAAACATCTGCTGTGGCAGCCGAGGCTGTCAAAAGCCCGGCCTTTTTGAGCAGTTTTATATCCCAACTGATGAATTTTGACGACAGTGTTCGCTCCAAGTTCAACTATGATGGTGGTGATGCTGAGAACGGCTGGCCTGGCCTATCGGCGCACATCTTGGATGAACACTTCGATACCTGGTTCAATGCCGAGAAGGAGTTTGCTTTGGAACGATTCCACACTATCATCGAGTCGCAAGACGCCCGAAATATTGATTATGACTATGCGGTTCAAGGGAAGATGAAGCCGACATATGCTTCTGTGCAAGTCACAGACCTTCTACGATCTGTGACAAGTCAGTACGAGAGGGTGCGCAGCTTCAAGCACAAGATTCGCTTCTTGATCGGCATACAGCTTGAAATTCTAGATGGCTACCATAGCCGTCTCAGGGACGCTCTTCAGGCATATCAGACCATGTCCTCAACACTTGGCCGAACACTGGGCGGAAACAAAGAGGATCTTGCAGTTCTTGAAGGAACGGGTAGTCTCGAAGTGCTCTGCAAGGTGATTGGTAGTGCCGATCATATTGTCAACACATTGAAAGACTGGAGCAATGAAGAGGTATGCTGCAATACTGCCCTTACCACCTGATGGTTCTAACATATCCAGTTCTTCGTCTCATTGTGGGATGAACTGCAAACTCGCGCAGCTCAACGGAAGAGTAACATCACAAGCACTATGAGCTATGAAGATGTCAAGGACCGCACCTCCACCGCCGTAGGACAGGATAATGAGGACGGAGCCCTGTTCGACGAGACAGTCGCAGCGTATAGCATGCGCCGCAAGGCTGCCGAGGAACTTCTCGTCGGCGCTCTGGCCGAGTCCCACGGAAAAGCATTCCGGGCTTACACAACCCGTGTTCAATGGACAACCGTTGGTGAGGCGGCTATACTTGGTATGTCTCTCTTAATCTCGCTTTGAATCTCATCTAACATGGCATAGACGAGATGGCAATCACTCAGGAGCTCGACGAACCACTTCGTGTTCTCCAGCGCAACTTGGACTTCTTGGCTAAGCCTCTCTCCGCTGCTGCTTTCCGCCGCGTTTGGCGGGACGCCCTCAACAAGATTCAAGATCACCTGTGGCAGAGTGTTCTTCTTCGACAGAATTTCACCACCTACGGAGCAACCCAGTTCCGTCGTGATGGCGATGCCCTAGTTGCCGTTGTTGAACGGTACATTCCCGGTGGCTCATCTACGCTCGACAGTTTGACTGATGGAATGCGGCTTTTGAGTCTTCCCGTCGAGGCTGGCGAAGGAGGCGGTCTTACGCTCAAGGAAGCAAGCGACCGCGTCTTCACAGATAGCGACGAGGCACGCAGGGTGCTCGAAGAACTTGGACTTAACGAGTTGACACCGCACAACGCAAGAAACATTCTACAGAGGCGTGTCGAGAACAACGAGAATGTAGGATGGTGATGAGAATAGAGTAATTGGGTATAATAGACAAACATCAATTCTTCAATAGATTCTTTAAAGGGTCATCATGCTAGACTTGTCATTATATCTTTTATCCCAGACATCGAAAGTCAATCTACCCGCTTCATACATCTTCTCCAAAACGTTGAAATAAAAGCAAAGGCTTAAACCCCGTTTGCATAGGTCTTCTAGCGTTCCGTATCGCCAACTGGTCATGTTGAAAACCCTCTATGATATCTCTCACCAGCGCTCGTCAATGTTGATCTAATCGCCATATCCCGTCCCATTTTTTTCGCATTAAAAAGTCACCAAGCAGAATCCTTTCCCTTTTTTACACATCTCCCTTTTTTTAGTTGAGAGCTCGCATGGTCATCTCGACAACAGCAAAGGTACCAGCGCTCACAGGCATGGCCCTCAGCAGGGTAGGTCCAATACCCTTCCAGAAGCCGCGAGCACCCTCGGCACGCCATGTCTTGGAGAAGCAGTCGCGCATGGTGGTGTAGCGCTGGTTGGGGCCGAAGCCGTCGGTCTGCATCTTGCTCTTGATCACGTCGAAGGGGTAGCTGGCGAGCCAGAGGACCTCACCAGCGAGGCCACCGTAGAAGGCGATCTTGTAGGCGGGGATGTCCTTGCGGTCGATCTTGTTGCGGGCGGCGTCCGAGTTCATCATGTACTCAAAGGCAGTGAACCAGGCGCCGTAGGCAAAGGCCTCTCGCCAGATAGTAACGGCCTGACCACGGTAGATGCCGCGCAGGATACCATCATGGGCGCCGACCTTTCGGATGCAGTCGCCGGGTCCATCATACAGACGAGCAGCACCGTGGGGCTGACTCTGAAGACGAATACGAATGTGCTCGATAGGACCTGAGAGGACCGAGTTCGAAACGCCGGCGAAAGCACCCGCGGCGCCGTACTGAGTGTAGGAAAGGTCAGCGCCGCCGTTGCGCTCTTGGAGGAAGCGCTTGGCGCCGTTGAAGGCTCCGAACTGGACCGACACGCAGGCTCCGATACCGATGAGCGGGGTCAGCGTGCCCTTGTAGAAGGCGAGGGCGCCCTCATTGCGGTAGATGGAGGTGGCGGCGTTGAGGGCGGAAGAGTACTGGGTTGTAGTTTGGAGTCGGACCTTGACAATGTCAAAGGGCTGGCCTGTTGACCGCATCTGTTAGCGATTGAACTTGATAATGCATCTCTTCGGCATCGTAGATCGCATCTCTTCGCTCGAGCCAGCTTCTGGCCCCTGTGGTGCGCAGTTCGCAGCATGTTCGTAGCTGCGTTGCAAGATAAGAAACTCACCGATCAAGACCTGTGCAATTCCTCCCACGGCGCCAGAGAACAGATCCTTGGCCGTCTGAATGCCGCTGCTCTGCTTGGCCACCTCCAACTCGAGGGCGTCCATCTTTGCGGTCGGTCGGTCGCACACGGAGAAGAAAAAAGCAACAACTCCGGTCTCAAATGCCGATCTCTTTGCGCAGCGACTTTTCTCGAAAGCAATTGGCAATCGCAAACGGCAAAAAATCGACCGTAGAGACGTGAGAAAAAAGGACGGTAAGCTGTAAGACCCTCAAAAGATTGCGAAGAGGAAGAAAAAAGATAGCGAAGCAGAAGGCGCTGATAGCGACGGGACACACAATCTGGGGTTGTTGCGGAGGGCGCCCGGCAAATGACGTGCTAGGATTACAAAGCCGTTACCGGCGCCCGGACTATCGGGCCCCGAGTTTATTGCAGGTCTCGGCGACCAGATACCGTGGTACAAGCAGATCTCGGGAGCAAGGCCGTGTCTAGAGCATTTTGTATATATTTCTACACTCTATCGGAGTCTTCTCCGGGATGCATCCAGTTCATTGGCGCCCGCGTTCGAGGTACCTCACTATCTTTTCTTCTTCCTAGATGGAGATGCGCGGGGAAGGAGGGCTGGAAGTCGGCACTGGCGAATTAGGAAGGTGGCCCCGAAATCGGGGGTTTATACCGGATCTCGGGGCCTTATCTTGACAGAGCCGCATGCAGCCGGGACGGCTCCGTTGCAAGCCGTGTATTGAGAATATTACGGAACTCTTGTTTATTATTCTTGCAGATAGTTGAAGATGTTTCACCCTTAAACCTATACATTTCTTGTCTAGATTCGTAGAATAAGCAGTATTCGCTTCTATGCTCATCATAACTCCTCCATCTCTTTAATACCGTCTCACGCCCTGCTTCTCATTTTTCGCATCATTCTGCGCCTGCGCATGCTGCTCAATCGCCTCCATCAGCTTGCCTACCACCTCAGGCTGGTTGCTGAATGCCGTTTGGAGGATACTCTCCAACTCATTCTCCACCTTGGCGATCGGCTTGACCCCAGGTTTCCGGTTCTGTGAGTCACTCATCAAAGTGCCCCAACGCTGTGTGAAAGCGTAGATTGAATGTCGCAACATTTCATCCAGCTGCTCATTCATGTCTTCAGCTGTCAATGTCTTGGCAGTTACTGAGGGAGTACCCCGTGACCACAGGCCACCACCGATAATGTTTGAAATGAACCCAACCCAATTCTGAGGGCTGAGGGTGTCCCAGATATGGGTGAAATGCTGCATTGAAGAAGCATGGTTCCTGATGTCGCCAATCTCAAGAGAAACAAGCTCATTCTTGATAATGAGCAAGTTCTTGACCATGAAAAGATCGGAATCGGTACCCGTCTTTAAAGACTTTATCCTAGTCTCTGCACGTTGGAGTACCTGGATCGTCTCTCGTACAATCTTGAACACAACAGAGCTGTTCTTAGCCTATAGCACTGTTAGTCAAGTCCAAAAAGTATCAGTCGAAAAACATACTGCTCTCTCTTTGGGCATACAATGCTCATACATGCCAAGAAGCTTAATGGCCTGCTTAACCAAGGGGTGGGCGTTTGAAGACGCCACACCACCCACTACGGGGCCAATCTTGAGCGAGGCGTCCTGAACTGGTGCCCTTGTGATTGATTTTGTGACCTCCGCCTCAAAGGCATTATCCGTTAATGTCCAGAGGTGGTGCGCCAGGAGTTGCGAAGTGTACTGCTTGCATTTGATGAAGTAGGGGGATTCAATATCATCCAGATCGGCTCCAAAGTACTCATTAGCAAGCAATCCAACCACATTGCAGGTGGTCTCCAGTGGTGCCGTCTGAAGCACCGTTTGAAGATTTGACACCAACGGGGTCAGGTTGCCGGGATGCATGATGGATGTGTTGATGGTCTTGATTGAGTGGAAAACCGAGTCCGTTGCCTGGTTCCACATGGGTTCCACGTCAAAGAGCTTCATAAACAGACTCTCCTCGTTGTACATGCGCTCGAAGCATTGCTTGATGAAGTTGCGCGATGCCGTCTCAGCCGAGAGGTCCTTGACCTCTTTCTGAAACTCCCCGATATCAGACTGCGCCATTGCCTTGAGGTCACGATCTCTGGTCACAAGGTGTGTATAGAATATGTTGTTGGCAGTATTCGCATACGTCTCAAAGTGGGTGCAAGACTCGTTCCGCTGGCCGTAGAAATCGTATGCGCGCCGCACAATTTGTCGCACATTAGGAATCAAGCCGTAAGAGTCGAGCATCATCTCTTGGAAACGACCGTAGGCGAGAGCATGACGAGCAGACTCGGATTTCGTACCGGCAATTTGGCGGCCAATCTCAGACGACACCCGTTCCAATGTGTTCTTGTAGCCGTGTTCGAGCAGGTGAAGTGCCTTTGTGAGAAGCGCAGTGTATCGAGCTAGGTAGGTATCGCGGTCACGGTATGTCTCCTAAAGGCGTGTTAGTTCCGACGATTCAACTCAGACGTAGAGTCCTTACATGTTTCTCCATAAAGACAATGCACGCATCAATGTTCTCAACCATCTCGCCAAACGAGGCATCGTCCACCAGCCGACTGGCGCCGGGGGCATTGAGGCGTCTTGTCGCATCATCCAGGTAGGCATAGTAATGCAGATCGGTTCCGACTTCATCAGCCAATTCCTCCAACCTTCGTTGTTCGTTCAGTAGATCTTCGCATTGTGCTTGGAACGTTGATGTTTGAGCCTCGACTGATCCAAACGAGTTCGAAAGGGAGGTAAGCAGCTTGAGTGTCGCATTAGCATCTTCGATAAGTCCATCCAAGTGGCGTTCCGTCAAAGTAAGCTGGTCGCGATACAAGCTAGACGTAGTCAGAACGGTCCAGGTCAAGGTGCGGTCGTAGTGCAATGTCCATACAGGTATTCTTGTTGGCTAGCGTCGAGTAATTGTTCATCGTATGACTCGAGACCTTTTCCCTCATGCAATTCTGCCTCGATACCAGAGTAGGGGAGCAGCAGAGCTTCCCATGCTCGATTATTCTTATTCGTCTTCCTGTGTCGTGGCCTTCCATCCTTGGACAGTTGTTCTTGCGCCACTCGATATAAGTCCGAGTACGAGCTCGCTCGGCGGATGACGGTAGGTTCTGGGGGCGTGTTGGTGTTCTCGATCTCTTCGTAAACGTTGGGCATTGGCGCTACGACCTCGGATATCTGTCCAGGTTCCTGTGACCATCTTGTGAGCTTCACCAACAATGGTGGGGTGGGAATCCAATACGAGGGATACCTACATTGGGCTGCTGGAG
The DNA here is from genome assembly GCA_003947045.1 of Fusarium ambrosium. Classification (NCBI taxonomy): domain Eukaryota; kingdom Fungi; phylum Ascomycota; class Sordariomycetes; order Hypocreales; family Nectriaceae; genus Fusarium; species Fusarium ambrosium. Next base: position 37,784 of record NIZV01000345.1, read on the forward strand.
CAGCGACTCCTTTCGACGATGTCCATGACTCTGACCGTGGCTACTCGAATGACCCCGACTGCCCAGGTCGGGCATGATACTGTACCACGAATCCTCGTACATGGTGTTCGATGGAGCTCCCTTGAGCTCAAACGTCGAGATTCGCTGGGGTCCTTCTAGAAGCCACGCAGCAGGCGTTGGAGTTCAAGTCGGAGGCGTGAGCTCCGAGGCGCCGATGGCATGGCATGGCGGGACGGCGTGGGGATGTCCGTGCGCCCCGCTAGTCCCTGCAGTGGCGCGTGCTTGGATCTGTGGCTGAAGCCCTTTGTGGCTTCGATGACCTCGACCTGCCACAGTCCACAGAATTTTGCTGACCTCCAGTACGGTTAGAGCTTCAGCTCTATGACCTCACATCCTTTTTTCCTTTCGATTAGCAGTCGACTTTACTGACGACAATTTCAATGCAACTTGTTCCTTTCACGAAAAGAGTTCACGAGCTGCATTGAGTTGATCGTATTGTTAAGTGTTCACAACATGAACGCTTCCCAGACTGCTCTTCGGCGAGCTGCCCTTCGCCCCCAGTCCATCGCCACGACTCAGCGCCAATGGGTTCGTCACGCCAGCAATATCCCCCGGGGTCCTCGACGCCGCGGAGGTAAATTCATTGGATTCGCAGCCATCTTTGGTGCTGCAGCTGCTGGGGCTTACTACTATCCCAAGCTTAAGGAACAATTTGCTTCGTCTCCCGAGACTCCGGTTAAAAAGGTTACCTCCAAAGCCGATGTCGAGTTTGAGAAGCCTCGCAAGAAGGCCCGTTCCAAGGAAGAGAACCGAGATCTTATTAGCTCGCAGCATCTCCAGGTCAAGCACAGCTGGGAACATCCTGGCGTCTATGCATGGGGGTCCAATATCGGCAAGGTCATCGACCCCAAGTCGAATGATAAATATGTGAAGCTGCCTCACCGAATTGCCTATTTCGATGACCAAGTTCTTCGAGATCTGAAACTCACCTCGGTCTTTGGCGCGGCTGTCACGGAGAAGGGTGATCTAATTCAATGGGGACTTGGTTACAACAAAGAGGACCCCTCTCCCGTTCCCACCCTCACAGGAAAGGATCTTGTCAAGATCGACGTCTCTTTGGATCGAATTATTGCCCTGTCTCGAAATGGAAAAGTCTACTCTATCCCCTCTTCTCGTGATGACCAGGAAGGTGGTCTTAAGGAGGAACAGCAGAAGAGTTCTTGGTCCATCTGGGGATCCGGTGGTGGAAAGGAGAGAATCAACTTTCGCAACCTGACACCATCTGGTCTTTCTTACGGGGAGTCTGTGACCGACATTAGCAGCGGTCTGGAGCACTGTCTCATGCTCACATCCAAGGGCCGCGTCTTCTCTGCTGCGTCCAGTGCTCTCGAGTTTCCTTCCAAGGGCCAGATGGGTGTCCCTGGGTTGAGCTGGGGCAATCGACCCAAGGGCCCATATGATCAACCGCATGAAGTTATGACTTTGAGAGGATTTGATGTGGCTCAGATTGCCACTGGCGACTACCATTCGGTCATTCTGGATAAACTTGGACGCATCTTCACATTTGGCGACAACTCCTTTGGACAGCTTGGAATCGATACCGATCATGGACTCTTGGCTTCCGACACACCAGTCATGATGCCTGTCAACACACTCTATAGCAGTAGTGGACTTGTCCCAACAGTCAAGACTATCGCTGCAGGCGGAAACAACACCTTCTTCACTGTGGATGCAAAGGCAACGGAGACGCCTACCAACTTGAAAGCCCTTGCCCCAAGCAAGAGACTCCCTTTGTTGACTGCAGACCTATGGGCTTGTGGCCAGGGAGTTTATGGCACATTGGGCACAGGACGGTGGTCGCATGTGTCAGCCAAGCCGACCAAGGTGAAGAGCCTCTCATCCTTGTTCGAGTTTGACGAAAAGACAAACAAGATGAGCCCCATCAAACTCAAGTCTCTATCTGTGGGCTCTACGCACTGTTCCGTCATCATGGACAACGTCACCGAGACGTCCGTTTCAGGCTCAGCGAGCGCCAACGCAACCAACTGGGGATCCGACGCCATGTTCTGGGGCGGAAACGAACACTATCAGCTGGGCACGGGCAAGCGAACCAATTTGAACGCACCCGCGTATATCGGGGCGTTGGACAGCACGCAAGAGGCACGCAAGGACAACAACCCTGACTTTCACCGGCTGTGTGTAACACCTCGAACGACGATTCGTCTGGATGGAGGCAAGGGCCGCAAGGTGTCTCTGGAGCAGAAGATTGAATGTGGCAAGTACGTGACTGGCGTATACTCTTCTGTCTAAAAAACAGTCTGTGGCGAGGAGGCTACGAGATCCTTCAGACGAGAAGGATCTATCTGTTGTATTTTAAGATATCTAATCATGTACTTGTAAGGCCTAGGTGGAGGACACGGACGGGGCGTTGGGGACGGATTTTGCAACGATCCAGCTCTTCTGTACAAAACTGGCACAAGATGCCCTAAAATTGACACACCAGCTCACCTGAGTATGGATATTGGACATTTGTGATTCACGCATGTTGAAGGAATGGTCACGAGACACCCGTTGACATGTCTCACCATAGACGGACCTGATACGTGGTGGACACTACGAACCTATCAAGGGAATGCAGCCAGCACGACTGAGAAAGAGAACGCCGGGAAGGATCTAGATCGATAGGAATCCGCACGTCAACACCTATTTTTGCTCACCCCACGTATGCAACCTCTGAAACTACCGCGCGAG
>NIZV01000346.1:0-40169 GCA_003947045.1 Fusarium ambrosium
CTCCCACCCCCAGCCCAAGGCCAAGGCACACACGTTGACTATTCTTGCCGGGAATGAGCCACTCCTGTCTCAGATTGGTGACAATGCTGATCACAGCGTGGAAAGTGATGATCACCCTCTTTTCTTTCCCTTTTCTGATAGATCGCTTCTGCTTTGGACGAGTCCTCCTCTACCTTGGCGTGCGTAGTGTAGTCGTTGATTCTCCGAGCCCCTTGCCTCCCTCCCATCCGTTTACCAAGGGCAAGGGAAATGTGACGGCGTCCCGAAGATGCACGCGAGAGATGATGACACTAATGCACGGGACGTTGTTATGCTATTGATGTCGCCAGCCAGAACCCTCGCTGTCTCGCCTCATTGAAGGATAATTGCAGTGGATACTGCGGCCGGCAGTTTGAATAGGTGACAGTCAGGCACCCAACAAAGACAAAAGACGAATTGAATGAGCCGGCTGCCTGCCCGCTTGCCCTGCAAACGCCGTGGCATGAATAGCTGATCCACAGAAAACCACAATGCTACTTGTGGTACTTTTTTGCCTGCGACTAACCTTGCCCTATCCGGTACTAGACCTCATCCCATTCCACGGAGATGGTATTCAATGGGTGGTCCTCGCGTTGGTTTCAAGCCGCGGGGTGGAGGGGGAGTGCTTGTACCCTGAGACGAGAAGAATACATGATCGAGCAGCAAAAGACGCTCACAGGAGCAAGTCTAAAGTCCGTCCTTACCGCAGCAAGCGCCGACCCGTTCAACTCGGCCGACCCAGAAGTCCATGCCATGGCGCAGGCGACCATCCATCCATCCATGGTGTGTTCACGACTCAGTCACGCCCCAACACAGCGGGCGTCCCGAGCCTGATTGAGTAACATGTCGAGACCAAGGCGTATCTGAATCGATTCATTCGCCTCATCGACTTATCCATGTACGGCTATTCTTCTTTGCCCATTGTGGTCGCGGTATCCCATCCACCACTCCCCGGCCAGCCCAGCCGGGAAATGATGGCTTGCAAGGTGCATGCATGTCATGGCGGCAGCGAGACAAACGCACCCACGCCCACACACCTACACACACCCGGACGGGTAGATTACTGTTTTTTCTTTTTCAGATCCCTGTTTGTTGTTGATTGTGAAAAAAGAGAATGCCCATGGCGGCTTCACGGACGCACAATCAATCGGTGAATCAGGTATTGACTACCTGTCTCTGTACTTGGGTGGGTAGTATTGTCTTGTATTCACTACCCACACTCAACGTGGAGATAACTGCCCCTTTTTCCTTTTCCTCCTCCTCTTCTTCTTCACATCTGGGTCTATATCTAGATATCATTCCCGCCCTAAGCATCAACCTTTCTTGCTCTCTAGCTACATCTAGAATCGCCTCATTTCCTCCACCATCACGTACCTTAAGCGCCAAAAACAAGCCCGCTGTGGGTGGCGCAAAGCTCTCGACCATCACTCCCCATCTATCCTTTCCTATTGTGTCCAGGTCCACTCCTTGTTACCCGTTGGAATCAACGGCGATCACATCGTTGAAAATTTTCTATATATGACCTCGCTGTCGTCACAAACCTGTCACACCTGATCCAGGAACAAACTCACTCTCCACCTTGGACATCATCCCTTGACAGCGATTCACATATATCTCTGTCTCACCCCAGATATTTAAGTCACAAACTCCAACCTCATCTCCATCTCTTCCTTTCACATCAACACTTTATCCAACAACATGGATGCCCCAAACAACACCACTACTCAGCCTCAGCCTCAGCCCCAGACCCAAGACTCCCAGGCCACCGTTCCCAAGGACAACTCTCCCCCCCCCTCCCGCCTACACTCCTCGAAGAGTACCCGACCTCACTACTCTTACTGCCCGTGCTATCCAGGCACGACAAGGGCTTGCCAGCATGATCCACACCATCCAGTCCCAGCAACAGCAAGCCCCCTATGCTACCCTTCACCCTGGTGCCGTGGCCGATGATCAAGATGAGGTTGCCGAAGATAGCTCACCCATCTGCCTGCGAATCAACACTTCGGTCAGCGTGTCACGCAGCAACAACATTGTATGCCTGACGGCAACACCTGCGGAGCAAGCCAATGCTATCTCCAGAGCTGTTGTTCAGGCTCTGAACGAGGGCAGCTCTGGCAGATGCGGAATCCCCATGATTGATGAGTCAGGTTGCCCTCGACCTCTCAAGATTGAGGTTGATGCTGGTATTGTCGTCGAAGGCACTGGCAATGTCGTCGGTAGCCGCGAGGTCGTCGGCGAGCTCATTCGACGCCGAGCCGAGGCACCTCTGCGACGACCCCGAGAAGAAGAAGATGATGAAGAAGAGGCATCGGCTGCTAAGCGTCGCCGATCCAGCCAGTGAGCAACGACACTGGATCTTGGACATGGTGGTTTCACTACCTCTAGAGCTTGGAATTCTATTCTCTGGGTATCGTCTTCGACACCCACATCCTTCATCCCACTCACCCATCCGATCCGCCGCTCTTCCGGCGATTAATCGGGGAGGGATGACGCAAAGTGTCTTTCATTGTTTCCTTATTCTATTCAAGCAAAAAAAAAAAACAAAAAAAAAAACAAAAAAAATCATTTCTGAATCTGTTGCGGAGCGTGGTGAATTCCAAGAGCGTTTTGGATTGAGTCTTTGGGCTTCGATACCAAAGTTGGAGCGAGCAAGATACAAGAAAATTGGACCTTGGGGAAGGAAGCTTGGGATGGACAGAGAGTGGTGATTTTTGGAGTTTGGGCTGGTGCAGCCTTGAGGCTGGCATGTAGCACAAAGAAGGGAGGGATGGGTATCCATCGGACAGGAAACAAGTCGTTTACAGACGAGGCAGGAATCAAATTATGACGAATTGACGAATGAAACCACTTTTCTCTTCCACATCTACAAAACTCCACCCATTTCAAGTCTACAAATTCGAGTGTCGCCATTCTCCTACCATCTCTAACCATAGCCCACTTCCCCAGTCTTCCCAGTACTGTCCACCTTGGCACTTCTTTTAGTTAAACCGTTGCTAATATTGGCCTTTTCCAGATTCTTCCTTTGCTATTCGTGCCATATCTCAATGGATTAACCTTTTCGCTTAGCGCCCTCAGTCGTATCTCGGTCAATAACTGTCTGCTCCTCAACGCCATACCCGCCGTCATCGCGCCTACGACGCTATGGCGTCTGCGTTTCCTTCCTCCTCGCACAGTCAAACATCACCACACCCCTTATTCTGCGCCCGTCTCCTACCGATGGAATGGTAGCTCCTCCAGTCTCCCTCCAAGAGACGCACGGCCGTCCTGTCCCTCGGTCCCTCCATCGCCATCCCAGTTCAGAGGATCGGGATCAGCCAGCTAAAGCCAGTCCAATCCATCGGGGCTGGTTCCATGTTGGTGGGATGCCACTTTCGAGAACCTTCAATACTTGACGGTAACTTACTCATCGGGATTTGCCTTTGAATACTCGGGTTCTATTGGGGCTTTTACGGTACCTGCATTGATCATGGATCAGACAATCACCCTCTCATCGTCCACCTACTTGACCTGAGCACGTCATTGATACCGTTGAGGAACTCAAATCTGTCAGGTGGCCGTCTACCTCTTGGTCGTCATCTAGGAAGGAACAACTCGAGGATCCCTCTATCGAGGGCGCGTGCTTGAACCGTGGGATACTGCTGGCTGGATGCAGGGTTCTTTAGGTAGCCACCCTAGCGCCGACACCCACGGACATGGAGGTCATACAGTACAATTGCTACGGACGGACTGGTGGGGGAAAGGAGCAGCCTCACTCAGCCCTCTCAGGGTCGTTTTTCAGCTGCTTCTGCACATCTCGCCGCGTCTTGGCCGCTTTGCCCTGCCACGCTGTCCCCGCCCTGAGCTTTGAAGGTCCAATTGACCCCGCGCGCTGATCTCTGCTTGGGCAGCTCCCCCACCTTACCGATGGTTCTGACCCTCGTCCCTGCGCCAGGAGCCGCTCTGCCCCTGCCCCTCCTCCCAGCCTGCCTTTTACTCCTGAGCTCACGATCAACTTCTCTACCGATTGTCGATCTCTTCAACTTCTTCTCGGCTTGGCCGTTGTTACTATTTCAGTCTTTGCGCGCCTACAGGTGTTCGTACGCCCTCGGTCTTAACCACGCTTCATCCTACGACAACCGCAAACATGGCGAATCTGAACATTCGAAATCTCACCATCAACCCAATTGAGCTTATCGAGGTAGAGCGCTTCGAGGGCGAACGTGTCTCGACGGGAAACATCCTCTCCAACGTGACCAACAAAGTCACTGGTTTCATCAATGCCACCGACTTCACCTCCCACCAAACCCATGCCAAAGGCGATGCGATCCACAAGGAAAAGGCGTCTGTCAAGATCGAGCCTTTCAAGACCAAAGACACCAAAATTCGATCCGCCGATAAGCATAAGGAGGTTGTTCGCCTTACCTTCAAATATGAGGACCACAAGTATGAGGTCGACATTCCCAGTCCGTCCAAGAAGTCTTCCGTCATGAAGAAGCTCGATGGCGGTAAGCACGACCTGACAGTTGTCTACACTTCGAACGGCGCCTTTCTTGCCATCTTTTCCTCGGCTCGTCTCAACAGTTGGATGAAGGAGCTTCACGATGAATGGCCTCTCCCGCTGCTCTCCATTCCAGGAACTCACAACTCGCCTACCTGCCACACCGCCCTCCCCTCGGTTCGATGCCAGGCCGTTGGTGTCCCAGAACAGCTGCGCAATGGCGTCCGTTTCCTTGATATCCGTGTCTCCGCGAGTCCCGACAACGATGAACTCGCTCTCGTTCATAGCGTGTTCCCTATTTCCTTGACTGGAACCAAGTACTTCAAGGATATGCTTGACGACATCTACAAGTTTCTTGACGAGAACCCTAGTGAGACTATCCTGATGAGCATCAAGCGGGAGGGCACTGGAAAGGCAACCGATGAGCAGCTCGGAAAGTACCTCAAAGCCAGCTATGTCGATAAGAAGCGGAACCGTTGGTGGACCGAGCCCAAGCTTCCCACTCTCGGCCGCGCACGTGGCCGGATCGTTATCGTCCGCCGGTTTAACCTAGACAACGAAATGAAGAAGTCGTGCTGGGACGGCCGAGGCTGGGGCATCGATGCGGCTGCTTGGCCTGACAACTGCGAGGACGGCAAGTGTGGTGGTGGTTTCATCCGCGTCCAGGACTTTTACGAGATCACCGAGAGTGACAACATCGAAAAGAAGATTGACTTCACACGCCGCCAGCTCGAGCGTGCCGCTGAGCAAAACTTTTTCATCAGCGGCATGGCTGGCCATAAGGAGGGCGCCTCCATCCCGCCATTCTTTGTCAACTTCCTGAGTGCGAGCAACTTTTTCAACGCCACGTGCTGGCCAGAGCGGATTGCCCAAAAGGTCAACCCATCCGTGATTGAGTATCTCTGCATACGCCACGGTGAGGATGGCCAGGGCCCTAAGAAGCTCAAGATTGGTTCTGCCAGCACTGGTATTGTTGTCACAGACTGGGTGGGCGCTAATGAGGACTGGGATCTCATCCGATGCATCGTGGGCATGAACGCGAAGCTGCAGGTCAAGCACTAGTTGTGCTGGCCTGACCATCGTTCCACGAGTGGTTGAATAGGGCAACGTGGATAATGACGATGGGTGTTGTGGTGTTTGTGATGGGTATTACACTTGGGAGGCAGGTTATTTAGACTTGGATACAAAGCACGTCACGCCGACACGAATGCCAATATGAATCACTAAAAGGTATAAATTGGGTATTGTGGTTTTATTCATCTAGGTACACTGCATGAATCATGAATCGTGCGTCTGTTTATGTTGGTCAGCCATTGCCCAATGCTGATAATGAGATGAAAGCGGAGAGATGGGAACCAGATCAGTTCTCCAAGGTGAATTGATTGTTCATCATGATGAACTCAGGGATAGAACAATAGATATAGTAGAAGTCATCATAAGGTAGGGAAGGGAGGTGTCAAAGAGAGAGGCGTCTTACCAAGATGAGATGGACGAAGCACTAGTACAACGACAACGTAAATTACCTATGGCGAGCTTGTTAGTACAGCGTCGCTTCAGAGTTGAGCGCAAGCAGTGCGAGAAAATCTACACTAGGTAGTTAGTGACGGGCCTCTCAGATGGGATGAGGCAGATGCATACCAATGGAATCAGATGTTGATATTGTGTTCATATCCCGACAAGCCCGAAGGTTTGCGAGTCAAACAGTGTGAATACAATTTGTGATACATCTCATCATGCAAAGAGATGAAGCAGAAGAAAGAGAATGTTTCTTTTTCTAGGTACCTGGAATCCTCAACAGTCAGCCGCCGGGTTCCTCAGCCAGACAATCAAGACAAAAGAATCCCAATTCCAAGTTAGAGCCACGGATCAGGTGACGAAGTATCAACAAGAGGTCCCACCAACACACCCGCCACAAGGATTTGTACGTCCTTGCTTTTCTAGGGCGGGAGGCAGCAGTACTCGTTTATGTCCGCCCGTTCGTTCAAATCTTCATCATATTGTGGCGAGGCTCGGGGAGAGAAAGAGATAGATTGAATTACCTATTGACAAACGCGAGTTAGCAAAGTTGTGTCAACAAAAGACATGCGACAAAGCAATGATGCGTTGTGATCTCCAGTCAGACAAGGCTGAAACTAATACAACAGTATCCACATAGTATATTAAGAATGAGGAATCCCTGGTGTCGTTTTGTTCATCATACGGAGAGGGGGGAGCGAGCAGAGGAAAGAAAAAAAAAAGAACCAACCTTTTGATCATTAAAGAAGCGAGCGCGTCAGACAGACGCGCAATGTTGGGCAAAGAGCCGAGAAAAAACCAAAATAAACTGTAATCTGTCAGTGAAAGATCCTGACAAAGTGTCCTCAAGGTTGAGATCCAAAGCTTTCTCAGTGTAATCTTAGAGATTGATAATCACCATGATTCTGGTCTGATTTGGATTGTTCGTTGAAGGTAATCATCATAGAAAGGTTCAGGTCGCGGGGAAAAAGGAAAAGAGTCTTACCTAGAAGCAATTGAAGGTCATGGTCGCGCAGGGTCGACGACACACTCGTGTCGCGAGCGCAAACTCAGACCTTGAAGGATGAAGTTTTAGAGAAGAAGAAGAATCAAAAAATTTCTTGGAGCGCGAAGATATGGGTGCTGACTGAGCGGGTACGCTAGGCCTCTACAGGAATAGTGTGCCCCGCAATCTCTGCCACGGCAGACGCGTGGCGGTGCAGCCGAGATCCTCCGTTATCTGGATTGTGGCGAATCTTATCGCCGCATAAAGGGCACCCCAACTCCCGAGCTGGTTGCCTCGCCTCCCCCCTCTGCATCTCACTCTCCAACCCCCCAAGTTGGATCGGAAACGATACGAAACCTCAAGATGGCGTCCTTAGAGGCGCTGTTGGGTCCCATGGCCCGGCGGCTCCTCCGAGTCGCCGTGGCCAAGACCACAAACGTGGTTCGGACCAAGCTCGTCCTTATAACGCGGCCGCTCCAGTCCGAGTTCCAACATCTTACACTCAAGACCGCCAGAGTCGCCCGCCAGCCAATTCACCCCGTCGCTGTCCTTCGACAGCAGAAGCGCCATTCCCGATGGTTCTCGAGCTCCGCTGCTCAGAATATCAACCGTGTGGTTAGGAGATTTGTTAGCTCCGAGCCCAAGGCCGCCCGGTTCGACCGATCCCAGCTCCCGGTCTCCAACACCTCTCGGCGTGTTGGACAGTTCTCCGGCCGAGCTCCTTTCGCCAGCACGCTCCGTCCGAACCTGACCGGAGGTGCTATGCCCCGGACCGCCGGCGGGTACAGTCTCGGAGGCGGAGCTCGGTACTTCTCGCATACCCCGGCCGCTCCGGCCCAGGTTGTGCAGAATGTCTCGCAGGCCATGAGGGCCTTCTTCCTCTCTGGGCAGAAGCTCCGATACGACGGCCTCGGACCCCACGGTGACCGTCAGTACCGAGCTGTGTCTCCCGTGGAGGATGAAGCGATGCGAAAGTTCTCTTCCATCACTCACACCGCCCCCGGCGCCTTTGTCGACTTCCAGCTCAGCCCCACCGTCACGGCTCTCAGCCCTCTCGCTGCCGCCATCCCCTTTGCGTCTGAGACCTCCGGTTTCAAGGCCGAGGCCGCCATCGCCGGCGCTTCCCTCAACACTGAGGGTTTCCTCGATGTCCTGTCTGCTGATTTCGGCCGAGCATTGCAGGATCTCACCGCGGTATACGCGGATCTTCGGAGACTTGCAATTTTAGGTGACCTTCCAGTTCTTTTAGAGAAGCACAATACTTTGCGAGTCCGGTTCCCTGGAGTCGACGCTGAAACCATTGAGCGACTATGCGATGACATCGGGGTTCAGCGTGGAGTTGTTGGTCAGGACCCCAACTTTGACGTTGAAGTTGGCGTCCCGATGGCCCTCAAGTTTCCCTTTGCTCCCGACACCACCAAGTCAGCAATGTCACCTACCATGTCGGTCAGATCTGTGGAGGGTTACGACTTTGAACAAGTGTCTTCCCTGGACGATGATGACTTTGTTCGAGAAGCCTTTATGGATGAGATGGCCGATAATCCCTGGTTGACTGAGACCGAGGGATACGAGACCATGTCACCCCCGGCTAGCTCCATGGCGGGACCTTCGGAAGACTACGAGGGTCTTGAAGGGATCTATCGATTTCTTGAGGAATGTGACAGAGCCAAGGGAAGAGTTGGCTGAGCCAATTGATTTTTGAGCGAACCGAACCGATACCAGAATGCCGCAACGATCGATTCATTGCTGAGCATATCAACATTTTTTGACGAATCTACACTCTTTTGTACAGTTTTTGAAACGGCAGCAGCTAACACTGACGTCGTGTATGTAGCTAGCCATCAATTGATCTCCTTGAGTACACCTACCTTGTCAGTCTTGTGACTCGTAGCTTAGAGTGAAGTCGGACATGAAGTGGGATAGGGCTCACCGGACACCGGAACACTCGCCCCTGTTAAGCGGGAGGACCCCTGACTAGTCTGGCTGAGCTGAGTCAAAGGGTCCTATCGGGGAGTTGCCCAGGTTGGTCTAACGAGGCATCAGGTTTAGGTTGTTGAGCCGAGGTAGCGCGTGGTCGGCTTCCTGCCGAGGGGCTACGGTGGTCCTGTTTGAGCAGGTCGGTGCGGGTAGAGAGGTCTTGGAGAAGCATGCCAAAAGAGATGAGCTGGGCGCAGCGGTGCTGGCACTCAGCTGATGATGAGGACGACATTGGTTGAAAGTGATGCCTTCTGTTGCTGGGCGCTTGGCTAGTGTTGATGTTAGTGGCGAGTTTTTGATAAGCTAACGTTGGGGGAGCCTGGGAAGAATAAGGTAGGTGAGTGGAGATGTGTCAGAAGAGAGCAGGTGGCAGCAAGGGTGGGTTGCGCTCGGTTGCACTTTTATTTTAGTTAGCGATTATCTAGATAATCAGTTATGTTCTTGTTCTATTATATCCTCCGTCTCCGTCTCCGTCTCCGGTTCTGGGCACACACATACCCATACCCATCTTGACACTCTGTCTTTGAAAGGTTGGGCGAGGGGGGAACTTTTGGCTGCAGCTTGTGCGTCAATAGATGAGGCACCTCGTAAAGAAACCGTTTCTTGGCTGAACGCCCTTTGATAATGAACGCAGTGGCAGCAGTTTGTTTGGTCATGCTGTGCTCCACAGCTCCGTGAGCCTCGGCTCCGAGTGACCAGACCAAGACAAGCCATGAGCCATGGCATCGTACCAGTGTAATTACACAGTCCGGAATCGCTGCCAAGAGATGGTCTGCTTTTTTACGAGTTCAGCCCTTTGGGGCGCTGAGACGGTGTAGGACAAAAGGCGAGGTCCTTCCGGCCGTTGAGAAGGGAGAGAGATGCTTCAGACACATTCCTCTTGTTTGCTCCTCTTCAGTTTACATACATACATACAATCATGTCTGGACCAGGCGTTGGTTATCAATATCCTCCTCAGAGAGTCTCGTGGTTGAGACGAGATGTCCTACTCTTTGCCAACACAGTTGGCTGTACCGATGATGAGCTTCAGTTCCTCTACGTGAGTTGTTGATAGCTTCAAAGTGAGACAGGACAGCTTGCTGAGCAGCCCTACAGGAACTTCACCCTAGCTTTACCGTCTTCCCGACGTACCCCGTAGCTCTCCGTGAGTTCTAATAATACCCTCGGTTTTCAGATGTCTGTGTGGCTGGCTTACTGATGGTTCACTTAACTCGCAGTCTTCAAGGGAGACACACAGGATGTGGTGGACTTTTACGCAGCCCAGAAAGCCGTCAAGATTCCTGGAGTGCCAGACTTTGACCCAAGCCGTGTCGTCGACGGACAGCGCAAGATGGAGTTCCTGAAGCGGCTTCCCGTGTCGTCCGAGGGCAAAAGGTTCGAGTTCCGCACAAAGGTGATTGGGGTCTACGACAAGGGCCACCCCGGCAGCGTAGTCGAGACACAGTCCGACTTAGTGGACGCGGGAAACGGCGGCGAGGTCTACTCGCGGGTGACTACGAGCTCGTTCTATGTCGCGCAGGGGAACTGGGGGGGACCCAAGGGCCCGCCGACGGTTAGCTTCCCTCCGCCGGTAGACGAGAAGCCCGATTTGGTGCTAGAGCACCAGTCAACCAAGCAGTCGGGCCTGCTGTACCGCCTCAACGGCGACTACAACCCGCTCCACGCCACGCCCGAGCCGGGGGCCGGCATGGGCTTTGGGGGCTCCATCATGCACGGCCTCTACTCGTGGAACATGGCCTGCCACGACATTCTCAAGGAGCTGGGCGGCAGCAACCCAGCCAACCTCAGGGAGTTCCAGGCGAGGTTTGCAAGCCCGGTGGTTCCCGGTGACAAGCTCATCACGAGCGTGTGGCGGACGGGCCAGAAGACGGGAGAGTTCGAAGAGGTACGGTTCACCGTTCAGGTGGCGGGGGGCAAGGTGTGCCTGACAAACGGAAGGGCGCTGATTAGAGTTGTTGCCAAGGAGAAGAAGAGCAGGTTGTAATTGTGTGTTGTTTGTGTTGCTGTTTGCTGTTGTGCTCTTTGACAGTTAGTCTTGTCTTTATTTTGTCTAGCGAGGCGGGCCTCTGCTTTTGCTTTGTGTTTTGCCAGCGACAAAGATACCTCTTTAATCAAACATTTAAAAAATCTCTTAATTGTGAAACAATAAAAGTCTCAATTGGAAACCTGCCTTAGTTGTATTTGTTGATAATTGCTGCCTCTTGTGTTGCTGCATTTTGGTGTTGTAGGCCACACAAATCCTCTCACCTCACACATGGAACACAGGATGGATGCTCAAATTCTGCTGCCTGAGTCGGACTTTCTTCTCAACAACGCAACAACGATCGATCGCCCATCAACCATGACCATCATCATCAAGTCGTGCACTCAATAACAGCCAATATCAATCTCTTTAAATAACAATCATGTCATCCTCCCACCGAATTGGGCAGCGCGTCTCCTACGATGGAGCCCTCTGCACCGTGAGGTTCGTCGGTGAGGTCGCAGGCACCACGGGTACCTGGCTCGGAGTAGAATGGGACGACTCGGCCCGGGGCAAACACGACGGATGCCATAAAGGCGTCCGTTACTTTACATGTAACACGAGAGATACCGGCCTAGATTTGCTTGCTTTGTGCCTCTGGGCTGACTGACCATCGGCCACAGGCAAATCAAAGTCCCCCACCGCTGCATCCTTTGTTCGGCCTTCGCGCCCTGCTGACCCGCCGCGGCACTTTCTGGCCGCCGTCAACCACAAGTACGCATCCGAGTATACCCTTCCCGACGGCCGGAGGGCAGCCGAGGAGATCATCTTCTTTGGGAAGCGCGCCGAGGAGGTCGGGTTCGAAAAGATCCGAAGGAAGCAGGCTAATGTCGCCGAGCTCACCGTCGTCATCCTTGAGGACCTGCAGGTCGCTACCCCGAGGGCTGACGATGAGGAGGAGGGCGTCATAGCAAAGACTTGTCCCAAGATCACCCAGCTTGACCTTAGCCGCAACTTGTTTGAGAGGCTTGACCCTGTGCTTGACATTTGTCATGAGCTGCCCAACCTTCAGCATTTGAGCATCAAGTTTGTCCCCCTTCCCGGTCTGTCGCAAACAGAAAAACAACACACTAACATGATCCCAGTGGAAACCGCTTCCAGGATGTTCTGGACAATCAAACAACGGGTGTGATTGATGGCGTCAAGGAGTTGTCGCTTGAGGAGACAATGTTGAGTTGGGAAGAGGTCTGCCATATCGCAGTCAAATGTCCCATCTTGGCTGCACTTGATGCTGGTTCAAATCACCTTTCCAGCCTCCCTCCTGTCAACTTTGGAACTCTTGCGTCTACTCTGACTTCTATTAACCTTGAGATTAATGAGTTTACGACACTTGCCGACATCAGCACTCTCACAGCTCTCAAGGCCCTCCGCAGCATCCACCTAAAGGGAAACAACATCTCAGCCGTTGCACCAGAAGGTTCTGAAGGTCCCATGTTCTCAGATTCTGTCCAATATCTCGACGTCTCCTACAACAACATTCAGTCATGGACGTTTGTTGATCTGCTACCAAAGCACTTTCCAGGTCTAACAGGTTTGCGGATTGGACACAACCCATTCTACGATGCAGCCGACATTGATGCCAAGGCATCATCCGCAGAGGAGTCTCACATGTTCGCCGTGGCCCGTCTTGCCTCTCTCAAGTCTCTCAACTTTAGTCAGGTCACGCCTGCTGACCGGACCAACGCTGAGATGTTTTACCTCTCTCGGATTGGAAAACAGCTTGCGGCTGTTCCTGAGAATGCAGAGGCGGAAGTTTTGGCCCTGCATCCTCGTTATTCTCAGCTTTGTGAGATGTATGGTGAACCAACTATCAACCGCCGATTGGAGGTCAATCCTGCATTTCTTGAGGCCAGGTTAGTTACAGTTGGCTTCCACCTGGGCAAAGGAGAAGAAAAGGTCACACAGATTCCTAAATCATACGACATTTACGCCGTGAAAGGAGTAGCTGGAAAACTCTTCAACATGTCTCCCCTCAAGATGGGTCTCGTCTGGGAAACCGGCGAGTGGGATCCCGTAGCCGGCTTCGACGATCAAGAGGGAGACAGCAGCGACGAGGAGGAAGCAGAGGAAGAGAGGGAACGAAAGGGGATAGATACACACGCTGCGGAGGATTCCTCAGGCAAGGCGGGAAGATGGGTCAAGAGGGAGGTGGAACTCAAGGACGGGCCCAGACAGCTGGGCTACTGCGTTGACGGGTTGGATGTCAAGATCCGCGTGGAGGTTCGATAGTTGGACAAACTCCACGCAAAACTGCATGTGGACTGGTCTTTGCGTGTTTGCATTGCAAACTGTGAGTGCCTGGTGAAACAAGACGCATATGATTGACAATCCAAAAAAAGTCTTCCCATGGTATTGTTATATAAAGGCAGAGACTGCCCAAGGGTATTGCAAGTTGCCGTCTGCTAAACACATTCACTCACTTCACATCAAGGCTCTAAACAATGACTCCTGGGCCTCTATTCTTCCTGGTTAGGCCTGGCCTTGAGCAAATCACGCCCAACGGCCAGGTCATCGTCCATCCCGGAACAGCCGTTCCTCTCATCCCCGCTGACATGCTCCCTGGATGGCTGGAAGTCGTTGGAGTCCCTCGGTATCTATCCCAAGAGCAGACAGAGGACATGATCAACCTGGGACCCTTTCACGCCGAGGAAGGGACTTACCAGCTAAAGTTTGCCTCTGTTGTCGATGATAGCGAAAAGGAGCAGCTATGCTCCGATGACGATGTCTCGACCACTTGTCCTTCCAAGACCGAACCTGACTCTTCTCCACCATCTTCTGAGATCGGCGAGCCTGAGGAAAAGACGAAGCCTACTTTGGTCTTACCGGCCTCCAAGAAGCTCAAACCCGCGCAGGGCCTCGCCTCAAGCCGTCACAACCCCCTCAATAACAGCCAGGATTTGGAGCACACAACAACCACGTCGCCGACTCCCGTTCTGACGTCTCCATGCCGACACTGGTGCCGCTACGGGGCGTGCAGATGGGGACTCTCATGCAGGTTCAAACACGCCATGCCAACAACACCCGAGGGTCTCGCAGAGGTTGGACTTGAGACGTTCCCGGACTGGTGGCTCCAGGCACGGGGTGTCATGCCAATGCCACCAGAGGTGATTCGTGCCGCAGAAACGCGAAAGTCTGGGAAGAAGAAGCAGAAGCAGAAGGTGGTGGTGCCTCAGCGTCAGGTCAATGATGGTGGACAACAGGGGCAGAAGGTTGTTAATCGACCAGCGGTGGATGCCAACATGTTGATGGCCAGAAAGACCAAGGAAGCACGGAGAGTGAAGGCAGTGGAAGGGCTTCTAATTGATATCTAAAGATCATGACACCATGTTGTAGCTTTGACGTCGGAATGGAGGTCAAGATGCTCATGTGGGATGGGATATTAATTTGTTTATATGTTCTAACCTAACGTCGTCATAGACGGATCTTGTGTCCTCCTGTATCCCAGATGCAATCGCTCATTATTTAAACATGGTAATTCTAACTGCCAATTCTCACACTATGGACGGCGGAAGGGATGGGCTTCTGTATTCAACACATACTCATCTAGATTCACCAAGTCTGGGGGTGAAAAGATGAGGTAGAAATACTTGAGGGTCTCGGATAGCCAGAAACTCTGCGTCGATGTGTCAGTATACATGATAAATCACTAGCAAGGAAGGAGTTTACTTGCCTCCATTGAGTCAGTTTGGGCCGTCTCTGTATTTGTGACGTCCTCGATGGCCGCATTGGCGTGCTGGGTGGTGGTGTAGCGGACGATGGCTTGGAACATATCCCATGCCATGTCCTGCCATTGGGGATCAGCCGTGATTCGATACATGATGAAAATGCTCTCGATAGCTTCCGGCCGGAGGATGTATCTTGGGTCCCGGGCATTCCGAAAGCCTGGGGAGAGGTTTTCCTTCTCAGGGACCCATCGTTCCTTTTCATATTCGCACGGCTCGAGTGTCGGGCAGGACACAAGATTAAAAATCTCGGGCATCATGCCTGTGGGAAACGCCTTGTATGCCCACCCGCAGCCTCGGGCAAGTCTCTCTCCAATGTTAACATGCTCCTCGATGCTTAGGAGCTTTCCGGCCAGCGAAAACATGCCTCCAGCAAAGCAGGTGAGATGCTGACTTTCGGTGACCAGCTCGACCCTATCGTCGTTGACGTGAACGTCACCAGAGAATAGAATATCATCCTTCTCTGGTAGCATAGGCCGATAGAGCAGATGCTTGATGACGGTATCAGATGCTATACGATACATAGACTCGTAATTCGCATCCAAGCCGCCCAATAGTGCATGCATCTTTGGCAGATACTCATAAAGGGAGTCGGCTAGTGCTCCGAGGGAAAAGGTGTTATCGTTTGCTTGCTCATTCTGAAAGTTGAGGCAGAGAGGCCACATTCCCGGTAGGCGCGTGTTGTTCTGGATTCTCACCAGGAACTGGGTCACGCGATCTGTGGCATCGTAGAACTTGGGGTCGCCGGTGAGCTGCGAGAGCTTTGTGAATTCCATCACTAGAGAGCTAGGGGACGCAGACGGGTCGTGGACACCGGCGACCTGCTTTCCGGTTCGGGCGTCCTCAAAGTTGAGCCAGAAGCCAGGTAGACGATTGGGGGTGTCAAAGGCGACGTAGAGCATCTCTCCGAGTTCGACGGCCTTCTTAAGTAGAACCTCCTCGCGGCTTAGTTCGTAGGCGCTAAGAAGACCTCCAAGGTGTCGAATTGTCGTCTCGAACAAGTTGACGGCGCCGTCATGAGTTTCGCCCCAGTTGAGCGTGGCAGCCGCTTGAGCAGCCTCACTGAATTCCTCCTTAAGGTCCATGATCCAAAGGGTGTCTAGAGAGTCGACCAATGTTGCAGCCCATCCTCCAAAGGTATCCTTTCCAGTGGCCGAGATGGGCGTAAGCTCATCCTTCATCCAAGCATATTGCTTGTATGACTTGTAACTGCGCAGAAACTCATCACGGACGGCCTTTTGACGGCTCTTGGTTGTTGAAGTAAGTTGGAATTTGCCCTGGTTGGCTTGGACCTGGGGTAGTTGATGAGGCGCCTCAGTCGGCAGGGGCTTGATTGATGAAGGAGGATGAAATTGCGGTAGAGTAGACCAGTTGAACGAGCTTGGCACAAACTCCAGGCCGCTCGTCTTAGGCGCAGACAACGACGCAGACGTAGATACAAGATGCCAAAACAGCAGCGCCCCGACAATAGCGGCGACCAGCGCCTTGCGTGGAAAGGACGGTTGTGAAGAGAGCGAGATCATGCTATGCTGTGGCCAATGCGAGAGATTGCAGTGGAAGGATTCAATAAAGGAGAGAAAGTCGACAACTTGTCGACAGGAAACAAAAGTTCCAGAGGAATATGTTGTGTTGCTTGAGCATGGAGTACACAGTGGAGACACGTGAATCTAGGTAGGCGGCCCTGCCTACCTTAAAAAAAGGCCCTCGACAACAGGGATCGCAGCTGCCGCAGTGGCGGGGGTGACCCCGGGCACGTGAGTGGAATGGAGGGAAGTCGCCTCCCGTCCACTGCGAATTACCGCCGAGCGCAGAGATGCACAGCAGCTTGTTGTAACCCAAAGCCCAAGATATGGCGAATCACCAGGCGTTGTTGGTTACATGAGGTATACATGTTTATCCCTGTTGAAACATAAACTTGTACCAAAATTATTGCTCGTGTTACCGACAGCTTGGAAATTGCCTCTTCGGAACCCGAACCGGGCGTGTAAGAAAGAGGCTTGGAAATGCGTGTCTCTGTTGATTGATCCTACGTTTCCTTCACCCGTGATCCACCACCACCACCGCTGGCTGGTGTTGGGTGAGTCGTGGCTTTCCTGTCCCGACCGTCTTTTCTGTGAGTTTTGATTTCTTTCTTGTCCTGTATTGTCTTGAAAAACCGCGAGAAATCACCATGTGTCGGTTTCTGTGTTTGTTGTTGCTGCTGGTCGTACCTGCAAGTTGCTCCTCATCTTGTGATACGGAGCCACTGTCTCTTCCTATCCGCGATGTCCAAGTTCTCCCCGACGTTGAGAAGTCTCTCATGAAGGGGATCCCGACAAAACTTGGTTCTCCCACACAGAATGTTGTGCTCTTACCTTGGGCGTATGTGGGCTCATCAAGTTTTATATCTGGGCATTAGACTTACTAACACCGTCTACACAGCGAGTTGAATAACACTTACATATATGATGACCAGCCCTATTGCGACAAGACGGTCATCTGGAACGATCTAATCTGCTCGATTCGAAGAGGCGGATTGTTCAACGAAGAAAACTCCGAGTCCTTCGAGAAAGCCAGCGACATTGGGGATGCAGGCGGCGCCACGGACGAGGTGACCTTTCAAGGCTCAGAAGCGGGAATCAAGAGGCTCGTGTCGACCAGCCTTGCTGGCACCGATAACATCACCCTCGAGGGAGCACCGGCCCTAGAGGAATTCCCCATCGGGATCCCGCGCCTCAAATGGGATGCCGGTTATACGCTGCTCCACCCCCTCGGTCTGGGTTCCAACTCGACCTACCTCAACGCTCTCCGGGCCGCCGGAAAGATCAGTTCAAGAGTGTGGTCGATCTTCTGGGGTAGGATGTGGATAAAAGACCCCATCGATGGCTCTCTTGTACTTGGCGGATACGACGAGGAGAAAGTGATCGGGAGGAACTACACGGCGCCGCTCGCCTACGACGACTTCTCAGGCACCTCGGGCTGCTGGACCGGGATGAAAGTCACCGTCTCGGATATCCGTGTCAACTTTCGTGATGGTTCCGACAAAAGCATTTTCCCTTCCAACACTGCGTTGCCTTGCTGTATTGTCCCCCAGAGACAACTCCTTCTCGAAGCGCCAGGTGCATACGTTGGCAAGTTTGAGCAAGTGACTGGATTCAACCACACAGATACCTCATACGGTCTTCACTGGTCAGCTCGTCTCTTTGACGCCGATAAAGTGCAAGTTTATCCCTTGACCTTAACTATTGAATAGCAGCTGACCCCCTGATACAGATTCGACGGCGACATCACCTTCCACCTTGACTCGGGCCTGCAGGTCAGGGTACCAAACGACCAGTACATCGTACCCTTCGTCGACATTGATCGCAGCGGGGCTCGCGTTACGAAGTCGGATGTCAAAGAGCTTTTGATGAATGGTGTTGCCAACCAGCCTGCCACTCTAGGCCGTTACTTTCTTACCGCAGCGTACCTTATGGTGAACCATGACGCAGGAACCTTTACACTCTGGCAGGCCAACCCGTCAAAGAGCAGCAAGCTGGTGCGAGTCTTTGACGAGGACACTGCCAAGAAGTGTGGTGAAGATGCCAGCGGAGTGGTTCAGCCATCTGTTAGTGCAACACCAGCAAGGGAGGAAAAGACACAGCCCGCCGAGGAGCCGGAGGAAGAAACGTCCTCTCCCTCCGGAGCCGTCATCGGTGGAGTAGTCGCCGGCGTCGTAGTCGGACTGGGTGTGATCGGCCTTGGTATCTTTCTCATCCGTCGAAGAAGAAAGGCCAAATCAACCAATGAATCTGCTGAAAACAAGGTACACTCGGTCGAATCCACACCGAGCTATCCAGCTTGGTCCCCGCCGCAAGAGATGGCCGGGTGCAAACCCATGCCCCCAGAGATGCAGGGACAGTCTCACTTTGTGTATGAGATGGACGACAACACTATTAATCCAACCAGGGACGGAAATGATTGAATGGTTTACGAGCTTACTACGTTGAAAACAATGACCGGAATTTTTTTTATGTTATTTAGTTTTATTCATTTCTTGTTTAAATAGTAAGGGTTTTAGGTAGGGTGATGGTTTTAGCGAATCTGATTAGCATACTTCATATGGGCGTCATACAACCTCCTCAACAAGTCAAGGCCATTTCAATAACCAACCCTGATAGATGGGATCAACTATTTCCATTGCGGGTTTATACAACCTGGCCTTGCTCCTATCTCCATGCTCCTTGCATGAGGCGGAACTTGCCGGCGGGTCCCGGCACGCGGCGTGGAGCTTGACGGGTTTATCAAAAGAGGCGAGGCTGTAAACCCGACGATGGGTGAACATGGAGTTTACACCAAGACCGATGGAAGGATGAATGAAAGGGAATATAAAATGGATGTTGATATCGTGAGGAATAGAATCATTCAGCAACAGCATCAATTAACAACTGTCTTCAGCTATCTCCTCTACATCTTACCTTGCACTCCCAAGACCTTTACTCAGTTCATTCGCACCAAGTCCAACATGCCTCAGATTCTTGGAAAGGAAGTCGGCGCTCTTGGTTATGGCCTCATGGGTATGAATTCACTGTACTCAACTCAAGTGACACTTGTCTAACAATCCATAGGCTTCACCTGGCGTCCTGCTCCCCCCCCTCTGGACCAGGCCATCGAGGCGATGCGCACTGCCCTCGAAAACGGCTGCAACCTCTGGAACGGGGCCGAGTTCTACGGTACCCCCGAGTACAACTCCATGACTCTGCTCAAGCACTACTTCACCAAGTATCCTGAGGATGCCGACAAGGTCTTTCTCGTCATGAAGGGTGGCCACAATCTCGACAACCACATGCCCAACGGCACACCCGAGGGCATCCGGCGATCTCTGGACAATATCGTCAGCCAGCTCGGCGGAACCAAAAAGGTTGACGCTTTTGCCTGCTCGAGGAGAGATCCCAATGTCCCTCTCGAGGAGACCTTTGGCGTCATCCAGAAGGAGTACATCGATACGGGTAAGATCGGTGGTATCTCCCTCTCTGAGTGCAGTGCTCAGACCGTCCACGAGGCTGCCAAGATCACCAGGATCGTTGCCGCCGAGGTTGAGCTGAGCATGTTCTCCATCGATATCCTCAAGAACGGCGTTGCTGAGGCTTGTGCCGAGCACGACATCCCAGTTCTAGCCTATGCGCCTATTGGTCGTGGTGTAAGTAAATCCAGCTTCATGCAAACGGCACCAGTTCTAATTACTATCATAGATGCTTTCTGGCCGGTTCAAGGACGCTTCCGAGGTCAAGGAGTTGGGCATCGTCTCAATCATGCCCCGCTTCCAACCTGATGCCTTCCAGCACAACCTCAAGCTCGTTAACGAGGTCGAGGCTCTCGCCAAGAAGAAGGGTTGCACCCCAGCCCAGCTGGCAATCGCCTGGGTGAGGGGTCTGAGCAAGCGTCATCACCTGCCTACCATCATCCCTATCCCGGGAGCCACCGCAGCGGCCCGAGTTAAGGAGAACGCCCAGTACTTCGAGCTCACCGAGGAGGAGATGCAAGCAATCCGACCACTGGTGGACAACTTTGAGGCTGTTGGTGCTCGTTACCCTGCGGGTGTGCCCATGGAGACCTAAGAGTAGCCGGAAGGGGAATCTGTTGATGAGTTAGCATGCTATCTAGGATATACCAGACAACAAATTGCAAGAGATTGAATATTTTCAGCTAGAGTTTGTCCACATGATGCCAAATTGGCATTCAGAATTGCAGAATTCATAAAAATGAATGCCATCATGAAATGTTTAACGTGTCGTAAGAAGAGAAAAAGAACTTACCAATGCAGCTGATCACCGCCGTTCACCGTGTCTGATCACAAGATCAGGCACGGGAAGGCGATGAGCCTCCAGCAGCCGAGCGGTGCTGAGCGGCTGGTGCTTGTCTCATCTCCAGTTGCTTTTGGAGTAGGTGGTAGGTAGAGAGAGGAAAAGTTGGTGAGGCTCAAGCGAAAAGTTGATAAAACATTCAGGTGGATCTTATGCACGTGACGTCCAATCTCAACAACCGGTCTGAGGATGACAGGGGTCTGGGCTGTCTATCAATAGAGGAACAAGAGTAGAGTACAAATATGGATGTGAATTGATAGAATTGGTATGAACCCTAGATTAGTAGATCTGGTCTTTTTGAGAATGACCCATAGTTGCCTTCTTCTGATAGATCCACTTCCAGAGTAGTCTATACATGAGTGATCTAGACCTGAACAACTTCGGAATGGCGGAATAGACAATGAGACAGGCTCGGCAATTCTCACAAGATATCAAATCTCACGGGGTATACAATCATCTTCTCTGGTCAACTACCTGAACACAAGAAATGCGCTCACTATGCTGTCAATACTCCAACACACCTGCTTAATCCATCAACGCACCATTCGACCCTACCGCTTCAAGTCTATTCACAAGCTTCTTCACGTTTGCCCAGTCCTCATTCTTCAAGCCCTCCTTGCCTCCCAGACCGCTGGCCACCTCAAACACTGTGAGGGATCCGTCGATACCACCAGTGGCAAGACGCTTTCCGTCATTGGGCTCCCATGCCAGCTTGTTCAGACTCTTTGAAAGCATGGTTCTACCGTCCTTTCGAGCACTGGGTGATATCCGTGACACAGGTTCCTCAGTTTCGACAGCGATATCCCAGAGCTCGAGCCAGCCGGCTCCGTCTACCAAGGCAAAAATGTTGGGCTTGACAGGTGACCACTTGGCGTCGTAGACGACATCCTCGCGCACAAAGTCAATCAGTGGCGAGATAGTACCATCACCGGAGCCAATGGTGGAAGTTGCTGCAGGTGCCCGAACCTTCCAGAGCTTCACGCTCCAATCCAGTGATGAAGAAATGACCAAGTCACCCAGATCCACTGGGCCTCTGGCAGGATGGAAGTCAACTGACATGACAGGTGCAGTGTGTCCCTTGTAGCTGATCTTCTTGTCCACGCCCGCCTTGGCACCAGCTCGGTCGTATCGATGACAGGGGAAGATGGTGCCCTCCTCGCTGCCGACGAGGAAGAATGTAGGATCTGTATCAGGGAAAGAAAGGCACGTTGGGCTCACATCTTCAACAGCCACCTTAGCCTGACTGGGGTTCTTCAGCTCGAGCAACTCCTGAGGCTGGGCGAACACGTCCATGGTCCAGCCACACACAACACCATCAGTTGAGCAAGAAATGATGTTGTTGGCGTTTTGGGTACCGACGATATCGACCGAGTAGATGGGGTGAGCGTGTCCATATCCAGTCAAGGGAGTCTTTTGAACTGGTGCCGCCTTTGCTCTTGTATCCCAGAGCAATACTTGGCCACTGTATGAGCCACCGATGATGAGGTTGTTGTGGTAAGGCGAGAACTTTGCTGTCAAGATATCCGACTGCGCTGTAAAGACGTATTCTGGGCGATCTTGCATGTGAAGGTTCCAGACCTGGACCAAGCCATCGGGCTCGTGGGGTGCCGTTGGGTTCTTGGTGTAAGATGCGAGAACGAGCTCGCTAAATTTGGGCGAGAAGTCGATTCCGCTGATCATGCGCTTCTTGGACCATCGATCATCAAAGAATTGAGCCACCTCCTTCACTCTATGCTTTCCACGACCGCCGGTGTTGCCAGTCTCTTCGTCTTCATCCTCGACATCTTGACCTTGCAGCGCATAGTCTGTAAGGATATCGTACGTCTCCTGATCAAGGGCCCTCTCGATTACTTTGGTAGACTTTTCCAGGAAGTCGACGAACTCGTCTGACTGCGCCACAGCGTCGAGTTCTTCAGCAGTGAGGTTCCTTGAAGGATAGTTCATCGACGTGCTCGGAGGCACCACACCATCGGTCAGGAATTCCTTTGTCGCCCTTAGCTCTTCTTCCACCTCTTCCCTGATCTTCTGTCGGAGCTCCTCCTCCCGATCCCGTTCTCTCCTGCTCAGCCTCTTGCTGGGCGTCGAAGTTGCTACAGGTATATCATCGGCTTCTGAAATGAGAGACTGAGCTCTAGTTCTGTTGGGGGTCGTCCATTCCTCGGTCGTCTGAACACCTTTGCTGTATGAGAAAACCTCTTTTACGGGAGACGGTGGGCACTCGAAGACGGTGGTGAGAGGAACGGTAGTGAGGCTTGGCGGTAGGACAAGAGGCTGGATATGACCAGGAGAGGCGACTTCGGAAGTCTCGTTGCTGAGTTCGCCAGCACTCAACACGCTGTTCGGACGGCTACCACGAGGGGCCGGAGAGGCAGCGCCTCCTGTGACGGTCGATCCAGGTCTGCTGTCGCCCACCAAGCTGTTGATGAGCGATTCAATCTCACGGCGATTATCTGCTCTTCCGGGAGTCGGGGATATCAACTGCGGTGAAGAGACAACATGTCAACGAGGGGTTCCAATTCCAAGGCGGTGGAGGATCAGGGGACCAACGTCGCTAGGGGTGCCTATGCTCGAGCGACTGGCGGTCGCCTGGCTGGCCCGAAGCTCTCTCTGCCGCTTAAGCTCCGCGAGCTTTGCTTTCTTTGCTAGGATTTCATCTCGACGTTGCTGCATGGTGGAGGTTCCACGGTCCCATCGCGGGACAGGTCGATCTCTGGGAAGCTATGGATGGCGGGATTCGCAGAAGATGGGAGGTGCAGAGGCGCAAGTCGTGAAGCGGGGGGCCTGGTTTAATAGTAACACGACAGAAAAGGACAAGTCGATCTCCCTGTCCCGTGGCGCGTCTTTGTGGTTGAGATCGCGTTGTTTGGAGTAATGATGCAGTGTATGGACAAAGTTGGTAAGTACTTTGAGTAGCTGCTGAATGGGGGTCCAATTGGATGCGACAACCCGTCCAGCAAAGTTACACCCCGGGAGCCCCTGCACAGGGGACAAGGCTTCTGAGAGTCAGGGAAGGTGCGGTGCAGTCAGTTGGAGTGCTAATAAAAGGTACGTACCTGGAAGATTAGAGATTCAGCCTGGCACGTGATCCCGTCGACCGGCTCACTGTCACTGGCTCCAGCTCCCGTCGTTCGCCCGAGCTCCCAGCCGCTGGCGGCTGCTTTTTTGGTTTTACAGCGAAACCTGGAAAAACTGCGACTTTTCCCGACGTCTTTTCAATTCTTCACCTCAAGCCGACGCACCTAATTCCCTCGAGCCACCCCCGACAGGGTCCATTGACAAGCCATTGTCGACCCACGACTATCGTCTGTACCGATCCTCTCGCTTTCCCACTCGATCGCGCAGTTTTTGCGACCCGATTCCCCCAATGGCTTCGACCGGAGTGAACGTGCGTGTTATCCTGCCTTATCCACGCCGATTCGGCCGCCCGCTCGACCGTGTCCCGACCCCGAGCACTCGACAACGCCGGAAACACGACCGTCCAGGCGGCACAATCGCTCCGTGCCTTGACGACGAGGCTAATTGAGTTATTTCCAGGTTTTGCGGTGGTCCGCCCTCGGCCTGGGCGTCTTCTACGGCTTCACCCACCAGCGGGCTATTACCGCTGCCCAAAGGGCCGAGCACGCCCAGCACGAGTACGAGAAGAAGGAGAAGTTGATCCAGCAGGCCAAGGCGGAGTTTGCGAAGCAGAAGAACCCTACATCAGCTGCTGACTCTGGTATGTCGGCTCCGGCGTCGTTGCCCAATATGCAATCTGCAATCTGCCCCCCAGGGAGCAATTGGAGGGCGGCATTTTGCGTCTCGTGCATCTCGACCGTTGAGGATGCCCCGGGCTAACTCTGGACAGTGATTACCGACCCCGCGGATCCCAAGTTCGACCTCGAGAAGCTGCTGCTGAAGGTTGCCAAGGAGAACCCTTAAGATGGGGTCGTGGCGAAGGGAAAAGCGTAAGAGTGGATGAAGCGGAAGAACAGATGGAAAGTCACGGGCGAAAAGGTCGGCCAACCGTAGGGAAACAAATCCACCGGAGGCATAATCCGAGCCTCGAGCCTCGACTCAAGACTCGGTGTATGATTTGAGGATATACGTGGCGGTCCTGCATAGATGTTTCCTTAGGTCCCTGCTACACAAGTGTACGGGTGTACAATATAACAACTTTAGACGACAAAACGTCAATGGCTTGGTTTACGACTTACTGCCCCTGGGTTTTCTGGAAGTGAGGGGAGTACAAGCTGGCAACGGAGCTGGTCTTTGCCATTGAGATGATGAAAAGGGCAGAGAAAGCAATTGAGCAATATTTCAGGCATATGATGAGCTACAGGTGCCAAGACAGTCAGCAATTGCAATTCCAGCCTCCAATGGGCGAAATCTCTCTCGATAGACTCTCTCAGACTAATTGAAAAGCAAGTAGCTGTGCCATAACTCCCCCTCTCGGCCGATTCATCAAGTTGACGTAGAATGACCTGGTCGTCATTGGATAACTGAGCTCCTGGGAAGAGCCGGCGAAACTGCGGCTCCGGCGGGCGCCCCGGCTGTGCAGTGGAGGGGAGGGGACGGGGGCCACGGGGGGACGCGCGCTGCTTCATAAAAGGAAAGAGAGGTACGTACCTCAAACGGCCCCATCCACCTTCCTCCCCTGTGTCGTGTGTGGCCACAGCTGGCATAAGCTCCAAGCTGTCCTTCTTGCTTCCCCAGTGGAGTTTCAACATCTCGGGCCCGTCTCGTCTGTCTTCGACAAGTTGCATCAACACCAAGGGGCAACCATCGTCGACAATCGCAGCTCATCATGGCGGCCAACAACCAAGATGTGCTTTCCGCGGTGACCGGCAAAGACACAAGGACCCTCCTTAGGGTCGTTATCCTTCTTCTCATCGCCGGCGCTGCCATTTCCAGCCGTCTTTTCTCTGTGATTCGTAAGTCTTTCTCCTGCCCATGATACATGCTCTGCGCTGTGGGAGAAGTTCTCCAGCGTAGGCTATCGATGGAGAATCGGTTGCTAATTCGTCGCGCGCAGGTTTTGAAAGCATTATCCACGAGTGTTAGTCCATCCCTAGATACTGACGAGGCGTCGAGGCCGTCAAGCTAACCCCCATGATAGTCGACCCGTGGTTCAACTTCCGAGCGACGAAATACTTGGTCGCCAATGGATTCTACAAGTTTTGGGACTGGTTCGACGACCGGACATGGTATCCTCTCGGGCGGGTTACCGGAGGCACCCTCTATCCTGGACTCATGGTGACGAGCGGCGTCATCTACCACGCTCTTCGCTACCTGACTGTCCCCGTCGACATTCGAAACATTTGCGTTCTTCTCGCCCCTGCCTTCTCGGGCCTGACTGCCTACGCGTCCTATCTTCTCACCAACGAGATGACCACCTCGCCATCCGCTGGTCTTCTTGCTGCCATCTTTATGGGAATTGCCCCCGGTTACATCTCGCGATCCGTTGCTGGCAGCTACGATAACGAGGCCATTGCCATCTTCCTCCTTGTCTTCACTTTCTTCCTTTGGATCAAGGCTCTCAAGCTGGGTTCGATGCTCTGGGGCGCGCTTTGCGCTCTGTCTTACGGCTACATGGTCGCCTCATGGGGTGGATACGCCTTCATCACATGTCTGCTGCCAGTGCACGCCCTCACTCTGATTGCCATGGGCCGATACAGCACTCGTCTGTACGTCAGCTACACAACGTGGTACGCGCTCGGAACGTTGGCTAGCATGCAAATTCCTTTTGTCGGTTTCTTGCCTGTCAAGACCAGCGAGCATATGCCTGCGCTAGGTATGATCCAAGAACACTAGCTGTGCGCTCCAATCCTAATCTTTCTAGGTATCTTTGGTTTTGTTCAGTTGATCGGCTTCATTCAGTACGTTCGATCTGCCATTTCTGGCCAGCATTTCAAGACTTTTGTTTATACTATCTTGTTCGCCGTATTCGGCGTTGGCGTCGCCGGCGTTGTCGGCCTGACCTCCCTTGGATACATCGCCCCCTGGAACGGTCGATTCTACTCTCTGTGGGACACCAGCTACGCCAAGATTCACATTCCCATCATTGCCTCCGTCTCGGAGCACCAGCCTACCGCCTGGCCATCTTTCTTCTTTGATCTCAACTTCCTCATCTGGCTTTTCCCCGCGGGTGTTTACATGTGCTTCCAGAACCTGCGGGATGAGCATGTCTTTGTTGTCGTCTACTCTCTTTTCGCCAGCTACTTTGCTGGTGTCATGGTCCGTCTCATGTTGACGCTGACCCCTGTTGTCTGTGTTGCTGCCGCCATTGCGGTCTCTCAGGTTCTTGACACTTATCTGCAGATCAAGACCCCCAACCCTGAGGATGTTGCCAAGGCCGGCGACGGCTCTAAGCATGCAAAGGGTGGTCTGCGAGCGACGCAGAAGCCCAAGGTTGGCATTTTCACGACCCTCTCCAAGATTGTCGTGACTGCTGCCATGACGGTCTACCTGCTCATGTTTGTGACTCACTGCACCTGGGTCACCTCCAACGCCTACTCGTCGCCTTCGGTCGTTTTGGCCAGCCGAATGCCTGATGGTAGCCAGCACATCATTGATGACTATCGAGAGGCGTACCAGTGGCTTCGCCAGAACACCAAGGAGGACGCCAAGATCATGTCGTGGTGGGACTACGGCTACCAGATCGGTGGCATGGCGGACCGCCCTACTCTGGTTGACAACAACACGTGGAACAACACGCACATCGCCACGGTGGGCAAGGCCATGAGCTCCCGCGAGGAGGTCAGCTACCCCATCATGCGCCAGCACGAGGTCGACTACGTCCTGATTGTGTTTGGTGGTCTCCTTGGATACTCGGGAGATGATATCAACAAGTTCCTTTGGATGGTCCGTATTGCCGAGGGTATCTGGCCCGATGAGGTCAAGGAGCGCAACTTTTTCACGGCTCGCGGCGAGTACAAGGTGGACGCTGATGCCACCGAGACAATGAAGAACAGCTTGATGTGAGTATTACTCTCGCTTTTGGAGAAGCCTGATATTGACAACTATTATAGGTACAAGATGTCTTACTACAACTACGCCAGCCTGTTCCCCGCTGGCCAGGTCGCTGATCGCGTGCGTGGTGTCCGTTTGCCTGACCAGGGCCCCGTCCTCAACACTATGGAGGAGGCCTTCACCAGCGAGAACTGGATCATCCGCATCTACAAGGTCAAGGATCTTGACAACGTGGGTCGCGACCACGCGGCTGCTGCGGCGTTTGACCGTGGCCAGAAGAAGAAGAAGGTGCAGAAGAAGAGGGGCGCCCGTGTTCTTCGGGTTGACTAGACGGAGTTGAGTACCTGGGGTTTGCGCGGGATTACATAAGGAAAGGAAGGATAAAGGATGCCCATATGGGATGCATGTAGACAAAAGCGCATTCGAAATGTATATCACTGTATTATTTTGACTGAAGCCGACGTGGAAGAGGCCGAATTTCTTTGTGTTGGTGTGTGATGTAGGTAGGTGTAGTCGGCTCTCCAAACGGCAAGCTGCCCGCACCCGCACCCAGACCCGAAGCGTTCGTTTGCTGCGATGTCACAGTTCATTGTATTCAAACGCAAGAAATATGAAGCAGACAGATCATGACGAAATAGGACATTGTTTCTTAAAGACAAGACAGCCGCTTGCTGTGATTCATTGTCAAGGCAATGCAATGTAAACGGAGGATGAAAGACAACGGAAAGAGCACAAGATAGGAAAATGAAAGAAGGCGCAACTAACACAACTTCCTACGAGGCCATCTTTATTCCTCCTCATCTCTTTGAACTCAAATCCGTTCATCTTCATCTTTACACTTCCAACTATCTTCATCTTCATCACATCCCTTCGCCTTGAGTTGATCAACAAAGCTTTCACCACCGAGATTCTACGACAACGGAGCTTTGATCTCCCCGAGTCACGGCAAAAGATCCAACAGAAAGGTCTTTGAAGTGATTGATACGTCAAGAAAGTCGGATACAAGTCATTGTGCCAATCTCTGCGCCTTTGCGGGAGCATTAGGTGAGTTCACCGAGTTGGGTGAAACGGCTCTGAGGCTCGACACTGACCCCTATTTCCAGACTTGAGCAGCGAGGACACAAGAGATACTTCAGAGGCCATCAAAAACACTTTATCATCCAAGGTATGTCTTTGCATTTCCGAAAACCCCAAGACAGCCTGTGGTTGGTGGGTGGCAGTGCATACTGACAGCTGCCAGTTCCGCCAGCTGGCGACAGCCGTTCAGACAAATCGACGCGCGAACAGGCCCTCCAGCCTAGCAAACGAGATCCAAGGGTCCGATACGCGTCCCTCTTGGTTCCTTCACGTAAAGAACCTTCAACCTGAACCTCACATCTCCAACCTCATTCCTCCATCTCAATCCTCTCATCTCCCACCCACCACAGTCACTCATTTGACCTCGAACCGACCCGCCTCTAGACTTGTTTCTTCACCGGATAGAAAGAGATAACGACTTGTTCCACCTTCTTGCGCTTCTACTAGGTTGCCGAACTCTGGGTTACCGAACTATGGGCCTCTTCAGCAAGGCACGCGGCCGGCGTGGTCCGAATGTTGACCTCCTGGCGGCGGCCTTTGGTCTCCCATTTACGTCTGGCGGACGAGCGGATGGAAAGAATGGTCGCATCAGGATCGAATACGACTCTGGAGACGATGAAGAAGACGAATTGGAGTCACAGTCTGAGAGCTCTGCTCCCTCTGATGATGAAGAAGAGGTCCACGCCCAGAGACGATCTTCGCAGAGGAAGAGAGACGAGAAGAACAAGAAGGAGAAGAAGAGTCTCTCCAAGAGACGTCACTATCATCGTCACCATCGAAGATCCTCTTCTTCACTCTCCAACTCCAAGCGGTCCTCGACCTCTTTCTCGACTTCTCGCCGGCCATCTGTCCACGCCATGCCCAAGCATGTCGTTGCTTCTTGTGTACGACCCTCAGCAACATTCCCACCTCCCACTCCCCTTCATGTGTCAAGAAACCCTTGTACTATTCCCGCTTCAGCTTCCGCTTTTTCTGCGTCTAATCTTAGTCAATCTTTTGGTGCTGTGCCTGTTCGGCCGCAGCAACCAGTGTACTATCAAACCCCAGTTGCTTTTATACCCAGTCAACCATCGACTGTTCAGGTGCCAGTCCAAACGGCTCAGTACCTCACCAGCGACACTGCGCAACCTGTCGCCGCGCCTCATCGTCCCAAGTCACCAGCCGAACAGCCCAAGGAGCGAAGCCATGGGCGTACCATTTCTGACTTGACCGAAGACTCGGGGCCCTACGCCAAAGAACTGCAGCGCATTCAGAGGCGCATCGACGGAAAGATGACGGATATTTCAAAGCAGCCGGCCAACCCATTTCTACGTCAAGAGCTGCGTTCTCTCCAAGACAAGCTCAACTCGACACTGAACAAGGCCATATCGGGCAAAGCCACAATGCATGCCAGACTCCCATCGACATCTACCATTCCTGACTCTCCTCTTATTCGACTCAAATCACCACAGCTTCCTTCCGAGCATGTTCTCGGTGAAACACGAATCACCCAGAGATCCATCCAACGAGGATTACAGAGTCAGCGAGAGCAGAGCCCAGGGCGCCGTGAGAAATTCCACTTCTGCAGCCATTGCGGCGTCTCTCGCTCCGACGAATTCCATGACATGTATCCCTACCCTCCGGCTCCGGGTGGGATGCTGAAGATCAGTGTCTGTCAGATCTGCCAGGACCAGAAGATTAAGCGAGGCGTGGCCGAGGACTATCACTTTTGCTTCAACTGCGGATCTGCTCGATCTAGAGAGTTTCACAGGGAGCATCCCATCCTCCCAGGCGAGCCCATCCTACGAAACTATTGCGTCAGGTGCCGAATGGAAGTCCAGGGCGATATTGGCCTTGTCGAGATGTCTGTCTTGGGCACAGTGAGTTTACACATGGCACCTTTAGAACTCTTCACTAACAATGGACTCAAGGGCTCCCCAGAGAAAAGAACGCAGCGGACTCCTCCCGAATCTTACCCCGATGACGAAGTAGACTCCATGATTCCTCAGTGTGCGAGCACCCGTGGGCCATCTCGTGTCAGAGAGCAATTCCTCAAGTCTCCGGTTCCGGGGAGAAGAGCCTTGTCTCCTCGACGTTACGGCACAAAGGACAAGAAACACCGCGACAGAGACCAGATTTACGAGTCTCCGGTCCCCAAGAGAGAGGCTTCTTCTCGACGCCAGGAAGCCCGGTACAACGAAACTCGTGGCAGACGTCCCGAGCCCCTCAGTCCCAACGATGCTCGTCTAAACCATGGAGATGTCTCCCCATTTTCTCCGGATTATTCTACTCGTGTCACTGGATCTGCTGGTCGCAGAGCTCAGCGTCGCTCTTCTGGACAGAGAGATGCTGAGTCTATTCCCCGACCTGAGAAGCCTGCCAACTACCGAGCGCCCTATATCGAAGATCTCGCGTCAGGACATCATTCTCGAGGACAGACTCCCACTCCATTCGAAGAAGAATATGTACGTGAGCGTGGTAGACCCTCGTCTGGTTTGGCCAAAGAGAAATCGCCATTGGAGCGCTCCGGACGGGCAAAGGAACAACCATCCGAGCATACTCGACCCCGAGAGGCGTCCATCGAGTCCGATAGATCCGGTGACTCTATTCCAACCTCTTCCAAGTCGTCTGGCAGCAAGACAGTGCGATTCAAGAAGTCTGTCGACATCCGAACAACTCTGCCAACAGATACCGATGCTTCTGAGGCCGAGGCTGACACTCCTCTGGACAACAAGAGATATTCTCGACCTCCCAGTTCGCCTCTTATCTCTCGCCAGAAGTCTGGTTTTGACAACTCCCGCGAAAAGGACAAGGATGAGCGAGAATATCTTCACCCTCATCGTGATCGGTCTTCAATGAAGAGTCCAGGATCCACATTCCGAACCCCTGAAAGCTTCAGAACGGCGACTCCCTCTAAAGGATACTCCCAGGGCGCATTCAGCAGAGACTTTGATCGGTTCGAAGACCATGGTTTCTATTCCAACCCCAGAACTCCCCAGAAGACCAAGTTCACCGACGAGAGCGAGTTCCGTAGCCCTTTTAACTACACTGCCGATGAGTCCAAGGAAGCTCACAATCCCTATGAGGAGTACCTGGAGTCTACTACATCACTGCCATCCTTCCTCCCCTCGGGTGGCGGCTTCAGTTCCTTCTTCAACAAGTCCAAGAACAAGGCGCCAACTACCCCTGGAAGCCGGGCAAGCCCCTTTGGCCGTCGCCACTTTGGTCACGACTTC
The DNA here is from genome assembly GCA_003947045.1 of Fusarium ambrosium. NCBI lineage: Eukaryota > Fungi > Ascomycota > Sordariomycetes > Hypocreales > Nectriaceae > Fusarium > Fusarium ambrosium. The sequence continues at coordinate 31,780 of NIZV01000346.1, forward strand.
AACGAGACTGCTGGAGAACATCAGGAGGGATTCGGCGCTCACCAGTCGACCGAAGGTTATGGGACATCCTTCCCAGGGCCTCAGTCTTACACCAACGTCAACACAGCCTTTACTGATGACTTCTATACTTCAGCTGCAGACGAGGCCGGAAGCAACCCTTACTACACGCCCCGCAAGCCTCGGTACCCTGGGTTCCCCTTTTACAGTGCCCCTGATGGCCGCTCTGAGAAATCAGGCAAGCAGAGCAACGCTCCGAGTTCCCCTGGCAAGCCGGACGAGTTCTACTGGAACAACGGGTTCAACCCCGTCCCAATTGTCGAAGAGGCAGGCTCTTTCTGCGAAATCTCCTCCGATTGCGCGAATGATCTTCTCGGTGAGCTCACTCAGATACACATTTGTACCATCTTTCCGTTGCTGACAGACACCATAACAGAGTACCACGCCCTCTCCGACGCCTCCTCCATCGAGACGGACGACGACGAGGATGGCTCCGACAGAGACTTTAGCACTTCGGATGAAGACACCTACGAGAACATTGCCACCGACGGCAAGATTGTGCTCCAATCTGACGGCGACTCTGCCTAAGGCTTGGTAGCACTGAATCAGGTTCCATTCTCAGCAATGTTACAACCTACACACACACGCCTTGAAGCCCTGCTGCAGAGGCCACCGTCTCGACAAAAGATGCGATGACGAATATTTGACTTTTTTCTTGGAGGGGACTTATGAATGATATATGTTGGAAGGGTGAGAGTTGAGATCTGGACGGGCATGATGGATCCAGGGAATGAATGAGGTCATGATACTGTACTATTAATATCAACGCCGTGAGCGGCTATTGCTGTATGATTAGTTTTCATCATCTAGACTAGCTCTTTGAGTGGTCAAGGGAACCTGATGAGATGAATGATTTGTTAAATAGTCTACCGGGCCATCACTTGTGACAAGCATCAGTATTCCATGATATGAATCAACTCAAGTACCATGATATCAACAACTACATTCACAATCACACAACATGCACAAACTCATTTACATCATATTTCATTTTCTATTTATGTTGTCTTCCTGTCTTAACCCCATGTACACACCCACAAAGTACCTGACCTATTCATCCATGCCGAGTTGCCCGTCATCCGTTAAAAGATGAGCCCAAGAGCCCAGAGGCGATTCCAAATACCACTCAAGTAATAACAGCAATCATGATCCTTGTCTTCGCCTTCCGAGGCCGTGCCCGATTACCCTTTCCATAATGCTAATCCCACAAACACAGCCAGCCTGTTTGCTCCTCCTATGTTCCCGAATGACGCGCTTGTTTTCTTTCTTTTTTTTGCAATGTGCCAAGAGCCCAACGCTACAGATGCTCCTAGTGTTGATTTTGTTGTTTCGCCATTCTTCATGGCAAAGGCATGGTGTTCTCCTTGTCTGGAGATAGGCGAGACATTGGCGCCCCAAATACATAGCTCGTCGGGGGCGCGCTTGCTGGTGAAGCCATTCGCGAAAGCGGTGTCTGTCTTGAGAGCGTGGCAAGATAATCAATCGCCTCCAGTCGCTTCGCCTGGAATGCTCGACTGCGTTCACGCTCCCGTTCCACGTGAACCAGGCGTTCCTCCCAGTCTGCCTTGATCTGTTCGGCCCTCTTCTTCCTCTCGGCCACGTCCTTGATGCGCTTCTCTGCCTTCTGACAAGCAGCGTCCAGCTTCTGGGCAAGGGCTGGGGAGGCTAGCCTGGGCGACTTGTCCTCTCCGCGCTCTTGGGCGGAAGCGCCCCAGAAGCACCGAAAGACGAGCGTGGTTTGCTTGCCGTTGCCGTCTGAGCCCCAAATGGCGATCGAGTCCCCGTTGTAGACTCGAGCCCAGTGATGTGCTGGTCCGCTGTGGTTCTTAGCATCAGACGAAGCAAGCAAGTAGCCATTGATATGGATTCCAACTGAGGCCTTTGTCGAGATGTAGAAGCAGTACGAGTTCGGGTCTCCTCCATTTCGAAGCCACGGAGGAGGGACCTTGGCAGGATCCTTTGCAGGGTCAAAGCCATCTCCATCTCTCCAAAGCAATAGTTTCAGTGCGTACTTGGGCACTCGTGCGTCCAGCTTATCCTCAAACACCTCAGTATTCGCCGGTCCACGCCCAAACGACACCAGCGTGTCAGTAACAGGAAAGGAGATGGGGAGACATGACTGAGGATGGGACTCAAACAACCCGACGGCTTGTCTATTGGGCTCCTCTTCTGGAACTGGCACAATGATTGGATTGTGCACAGGAAGGGTGTCAGGGATCTGAGAGCTGTCACCGGGAGCCGCAGTCGGCGGGAACTCCATCACGTCCTCGGTCGTGCCCTGATTCTCAAAAGTCAGAGGCATCCGCGAGTTTGACCGGCCTTGTGTAACTCGACCTCCTGACCGTGGAACGGGAGGAAAGTATTTCATAGCCAGGCCCCAGAGAGGAGTCTTTCCTGGCGCAAACTCCTCGCTCCTCTCAACAGCAGCCTTTTGAAAGGCGTTGTATTGAAGGTGAGTCATTTCCGGGTAGTTAAAGTGCCAAGTCGTCTTGTCTTGTTCCCAGAAGCCCTGCTTGTTGTAGGGGCCGTCGACTTGTCGTCCTGAGCCCAGTCTTTCGATTTGTGGCACCTGAGCCAGCAGTTTGTACTCTTCCACATTCTCATTTGCCAGGTTCTCGATATTGTTCTCTGACTTGAGCCTCTTCATAGTGGGCTTTCCGACGGGTGTACTGTCGAACTCATCGCTCGTATCTTGTGAAGGGGGCTTGCGTTTGCTGGTGTTGAATTCTGCCGACTGCAGAGAGTAGTTCGAGGGTGCAAGGTTCTGCACCACGGACTCGTTACCACCGAGGCTCTGAGAAGCCACGTCCTCAACTAGACTCTGCAGCTGATCATCTGACTGGTTCTGGGCGATAGAAATGTTGGTCTGACGATGAGTTCGGCGGTTCCTACTCCTTGGCGTGGCAGAATCGTCCGACTGATAGGCTTCGTCCACATCCTTGCCGAGGATTTCGGTTTGCCCTCCGCTGAGGTTGCTCGCTTGTAGGTTGAGCAAGTCTTCCGGGATAACTCCTGAGCTTCCAATCGCAGAGATGCCCACTTCGCCAAATAGTCTCGGTTGTTGTGTCTCTGGTCGCCCACTAAAGTTCTCCTTTTCTGATTCCTCACCCATGGAGTCGCTGATCCTGTCTTCATCAAAGTGACGCTGCTGAAATTGAGAAAAGTTTCCAAGCATATCTTCATCCTCTGAGATCTCATCGAACGATTGTGACGCGCTTATTACTGACGACTCTATGCCAGTGGACCACGGATGGTTCTCCAGCTCCTTGACCGTTGCACGGTGCTCGGGCCGTCTCTGAAGCATCCTGCAAAGAAACTCGATGGCGTTTTCTGAAACGTCATTTCGCTGCAGAGGCGTAATGTTCAGCCGGGTCGTCATAATCTTGTGTAACAGCTCGGAATAGCTAATCCCGCTCTTGACGGGATAAGGAGGCGAGCCTGTCAAAGTATAGAATAGCACACCGCCCAAGGACCAAATATCAACCGCGTGGCTGTATCTCTGGCGGGGTGCGCGCCGCATCCTCTTACCTCGACTGCGCACTCCATTGTCATCATACTCCTCGTACTCGGTGTACACCTCTGGCGCACAGTAAAGCAGCGTTCCGCAGAAAGTTCGCAAGAAAGTCTGCTCACTGTCCACCATTTTTGACAGACCAAAGTCAGTAAGTTTGAGATCGATAGGATTCAGCGAGTTGATGAGAATGTTGTCGGGTTTGACATCTCGATGAGTGATGTTGTTGGCATGTAAGTATCCCAAAGCGCTCAAGAGTTGTCCTGACATGGTCCGAACAACACCTTCGGTCAAAGCTCCTTGCTCAGAGATGAGTTTGCCCAGATCGCCCCCTGGAACGTATTCCATGATGATGATGAGCAACCGGTCATCCCATTCAAAGTGCTCTATATAGCGAACAATGTTGGGCTACAAACTCGCGGTCAGTTTCAGTAGGGATATGGGAGCAGCCTAGAGAACTCACATGTTGTACCCGCTGCATAATCTTCATCTCATTCTCGACTTTTTGATCCAAAACGCCGTTCTTGATGAACCGACGCTTCTCAAGCTCCTTGGCCGCATAGGGCAGACCATCGTATTTGGAAGTCACTTTGTGAACCACGGCGAATGCTCCCTTTCCAATCGTTCCGGTTCGGTTGTACTTACCAGAGCCCGTCCATTCCCGTTGGGTCTCTCTTCTGTTGCGTGGTGATCGCGAATTGGCTTGCGTGATCTCGCCAGTCCCTTCCCTCTTAAATCGAGCCTGGACGGGATCCTTGAACAGGTCAACGTGACCGCCAGGCCCGGGAGTGATGGTTTCGGTCTGGTGCTTCAGCTGGTGGCGCACGAAGAAAGCTTCGACCTTGTCGGTATAAGCCTGGTCGTACTCGTTGTCACGGCGCGGAATGCGGACACGGAAGGTGAGGTCCCTAGCCTCTTGGTGAAGGTAGACTTTGATGATGGAGCCAGAGGTCAAGACCCATTTTGTTAGAGGAGGATTGGCGTTTCCTCTGGCGTTGGCGTTGGCGTTGGCATGGGCGGTCAGCAGGTTGCCGTCGGCCCAAGTGCCGTTGGTAGATTGATCCTCGATCATGACCGAGCCATACTCGTTCACATAGATGCGAAAATGAATGTTGCTGACTCTCTTGAGCGGATCGTGCTTGAAGACAATATCGCAACGCCCTGGGTTGCGACCAAAGACGAAGCCGGCCGCAGGGTTGTTGAGCCGGGCTGAGAGACGCAGAATGATGGCATGGCTACCGGTATTCGTCGGGTTGGCGAGAAAGCGACCGGCCTGGTCCTCGAAGTCGTAGTCCGGTTCGACACCGTCCGCCTCGTCCTTACCGATGATATGAGGAGAGTCCTCGTGGACCAGACGCTGTAGCTCGAGGCGGGCCGAGTCGGAATGGGGGTAGAGTACGCATATTATGTCGGAGATGTCTTCGTCTGAGAAGCCCGAATTCTGCTTCCCGACTCGGCGAGGGTCGAGGACATTCTGGGTTGCTGTTGGAGGCCTAGGTCAGCCTGGACAAGAGCTGGATCGAGTCGGAAGGGAAACATACCTTGCGTGGGCTCGTCGCCGTCCATTGGGAGCGACCCGAGCAGCCTACGCCGCGAAACAATGCCAGGTTGCCGTTTTGGAAGTTATCGAAGGCTGCGACGGTGCAACAGGCGAGATCGTGGAAGAGAGTTGCGCGGCGGCCGCAGGCGCAAACGTTCAAGGCGGGAGGTTTTGGGCGCAGGCAGAGTCGATCGCTTTTCAGACGTGGGACAAGTTGGGGGAAGCTTTTGGTTTATCCCTGTTCGGTCGCGTCGGAGTTGTCTTGTGCGAGGAAGAAGAATAAGTAAGAAAGAAAACAAAAAAGAGGCAGAGATGTCTGGAGGAATCGAGGGCCAAGAGAGGGGAGCGGGATGGAAAAAGAAACCACAAGCACCGAAGGAAGGGACGAGGGACGTCACGACAGTCTAACGACTTCCTTTCCCGGTCCTGGTTGGCTAGGGCCGATCTCTCAGTGAAAGAGGATGAGAGAACTAGGTACCTAAGGGAACCTATCGATCCATGCCATTTCACCTGGTCAGCGCTCCAGGCCATTCACAGGTGAATTAGGCACCCTCTAATGTCTCCTAGGGGCCGCCTCTTTAGCGACTGTTGGCGCCATGAACCGCCTACAAAGCAATTCCTCAGCGGCGGGGAAGCGAATCGAGGTGCCGTGATCACCAACGAAACACCCCTGCTTGAGTGGATGGATGCCTCAGCAACCAAGCTCATCTGATTACACAGAGAGACGAGTCTTTGTCAACAGGGTCACGTCACGTTCTCTTCTCTTCGCTTCTCCCGAATTCACGCGAGTCGAGTCCAAGACCGCGAAAAGAAACCTGAGGCGCGTCCAAGTCACGCGCATCGGTACAGCCTACGGGAGAAGCCCCAGCCAACGTCAACGGTCAGCCGCCATTGACAATGCCCAACCTCGAGACTCGCCTTCAGAGTCGGCCTGGATAGAAAAAGTCACTGGACACCGACGCCTGCCAGGGAGTCTCAGGTTCGCCCACGCCCCACAGTCTCCACCGATCGAGAGGCCACCAGGGACTTTGGTCGATGGCTTCATCCGTGGCAAGCCAGCCTCCAGCCTCTGACAACCACTCACTCGACGCCGTAACTAACGTTAAGAACTCAATTGCCCAACCAAGGAAACACACACACCTTTACTTGAACTCGGCCAATCCGTCTTGATACTTGTTCTCGTCTTCACCGACATATACACAACACCAGTATCTGAGAACATGCTAGATTCAACATGCATCTATCTTGTTTATTGCTTTTTCCTAAATAAATGCAGATGCTTCCCATGCCCACCATGATATGCAAGGCTGCTTCTCGACCGTTGTCGTCAAATCATTCGCTCTACTCTTACATCCTCCAAACGCCCATGTATGCATGCATCAGTGCCTGCTCCATATAGTCTTCCCATGTTCATGTTATGCTCCATAGACATTCGCATCCTGCATCTAACTTAACTAGAGACCCCATCTTGTCAATTTCGCTCCATCGTCATTCATAACTTAAAATGCCTGTCCCTGGTACTGTGGGTGGACATTGCGCGGCGCCTGTTGAGATCCGGGCGCTGGGCCGTACTGACCCTGTGGCGGCACGAACCGGGGGTCAACCGGCTGGGGTGTCCGGAGCGGCCGCGAGAAACTGGCCGGTTGTCCGTAACCTCCCGCCTGCTGTTGGGGTCCGCCATACGGCATTCCCCCGGCGCCATACTGACCGCCTCCTTGACCCATGGTACTGTATGCGCCCCCCATCTGCTGCTGCTGCTGCTGCTGTTGATAGGCTTGTTGCTGGTATGCTGCTTGCTGTTGAGCCATTTGCTGCTGCTGTGCCAGTTGCTGCTGCATCATTTGCTGTTGCGCCATCTGCTGCTGGGCCATCTGCTGTTGCGCCATCTGTTGTTGAGCTAGTTGTTGCTGGTGCTGCTGAGTGACCTGTTGTTGGTATGCCATGGCAGCCTGTTGTTGCTGTCGCTGGTTGATCGCTTGCTGTACAGCCTGGCTGCTCATCCCCTGCTTCATCTGCTGCTTCTCCCGTTCTCGGGCCTCGATGGCGGCCACCAGCCCTGAACCAGAAGATGCTTGTCTCTGATGTCCCAGCATGGCGGAACCTTGAGATCCCTGCCTTTGATGCCCAGGCATGCTGATCAAGGGCGCTCCCGTCAGGCGAGCTACCTGCTCCTGCTCTCGAGCGCTGAGATGACTGGGTGCATCTCCCGGGCTAGCAAAGTTGAGAGCCGAGTTCGCGCCGCGTGACCCGGGACGGGAGAGCATGTCGGCTGAGCTATTCCGTGAATGCCGACCGGAGCCACCTTGGAGGCCCTGAAGCATGTCGTAAGAACTGGTTCGCTTCATTGATCCGCCGGGCGTAGTAGGTCGACCTCCACTCAACGTGTTGCTAGAGGCGCTGCGAGCATGTGCCGCTCTTTGCTGTACAAACTGCTCAGCACTGAGGCCTTGGGAGCCGGACGGTGCTGCCGATGTACCTGGCTGCCATGCCATGGTTCGCTTCATGTCTTCAGAATCCTTGCGTCCATGAGATCCAGATGACTTGTGGGCTGGCGGTGTTGGCCGTTGGTCCGCAGGGGAATAAGGCCTTTGAGCCGGGTCAGAACCAGGAGTCAGAGCACTAGGCGCTCTGCTGTGCTGTTGCGTGGCGCCGTAGTTAATGGTCGGCCCAAAGTTGATATCTGGAATGTCGTAGCCGGCATCTCGTGGCATCTCCGGCTCATCACTGCCACCAACTGTCTTGAGAACTCCAGCACGAGGTCGCTCTACAGACTTCTTGGTTTCAGTAGACTTGTGGGTGCTGGCATAGTCGATGCTGTTCACAGAAGAGCTGTCATCGTAATGGCTGCTCTGGCCGCTCCTGTTGCTGCCCTGCCGTTGAGGCGGAGGCGGCCTTCTGTCAGAGGTTGGAGTGCCCACAGGTCGGCGGCCTTGATCAAATGCATAATGGTCAATAATGTCGTTGGCTGTCACGACACTGCTAGTTGACATGGTTGACGCCTTGGGTTCCTCAAAAGCGGGCGCTTCAAAAGTCGGCGCTCTCTCGGGCACAGGCTTTCGATGGGCCATCTGCATGGGAGGTCCATGTGGCCCAGGGGGTCCCGGGGGTCCCGGAGGTCCAGGAGGTCCAGGGGGGCCAGGAGATCGACCGGGGCCTGGCCGGTAATTGCCATAAGGCCCAGGAGGCGGTGGGCCATGACCTGGCGGTGGGGGTCCGTTGCCACGGGCCCGGGGATCAGAGGGTCTCCGGCCATCGGGCCCGGGACCTCGGGGGTCTGAAGGC